>CALNVZ010003428.1:37874711-37915119 GCA_940671915.1 Paracentrotus lividus
CCCCCCCCCCCCAAATAAAGAAGATCAATTTTAACCACGCCAGCATTTATAATTTAGCTTCCCCTCGTTCTTTTCATAATCACTTTACCGTTCCCGGGAGAGAATTGATATTTGGAATACATAAACCTCATTTCTTTTGTCATTTTGGTCGTTAAAGTCGATTCATGTTGATTCATGTTTATGATGCTTTCGTCTTCTCCCCACGTTTAAAAATATGTCTTGTTATTTCTTCCGAATCCCTCCTTTCTTCTCTACCTCGATCCCTTTCGTCCATTTTTTTTTTTTTAATTGTGTTGAGGTACGCCTCAGGTACGCCATTAACTGTTTTCATTTTAACCGTATAGACACAATTACAATTGTGTCGTCATTTGAAAAGTCTACTTTACGCTATCATCATAAACCCCTGGAATGAACAAATAGAATTATATAAGGCGTTACCATAAGGAAGATATCGTGTGACGTCACGCGAGGCCTTCGTGCTTTCGTTGCATGCACTTGATTCCGGGCGTGACGTCACAAGATAGTTTCGCTTTGATGGAAGCCTTCACGTATACTTTGAGTTAGGATTGAAAGAGAAAGGGGTTAAGAGAGAAAGAGAAAAAAAAGTGGGAGAAGAGAGGGGATAAGTAGAAAGTTACACATGATAATACGCACGTCAAAACATACTGGCTAGAAATAAGCGAGAGATAGTGGAGAGGGAGAAAGGGAGGAAGAGAGAGAGAGAGAGAGGGAGAGAGAGAGAGAGAGAGAGAAAGAATGGATAAGTAGAAAATTACACATAGGAGAGGTTCACGAATCATCTCGTAGTAATGTAGAAATAGAAAAGGATTTCACCGGGATTCGATCCCATGACTTCCTGATTACAATTCATAACATCATGGCTAACCGTTCAAGAGAAAAATATTTCTAGAAAGTAGACGATTTTCAGTGTAATAATACGCTCCGGATATTATAAACTCGAACGGTGTCTAATGTTTTTGGAAGGAAGTACCTCTGATCTGTCAGGGTATTCAGATTAATATCTACGTACATTAAGTATAAATGAAAGAGTAAAATTAATTTGATTATTTTTGGTGTAATGTGGTAAAATGTAACTACAAACTTCCCTTTTCCTTTTCCTTAACTCTGGTTTTCAATTTTAACTTTTCTGCTATACATTTATGTTGTTTCAAAATGAGCAAAGAAAGGATTTCACCGGGATTCGATCCCATGACTTCCTGATTACAATGCAGGTGCTCTATCGACTGAGCTTAGGCAAACCCTTATGTTGGTGTCCGTCCGAAATCACCCCGTTGGAATCCCATTTTCTTTGTTCATTTTTCATATAATTTTTCTAGTCAGTTTCACTATTCATGGCTTTCATGCTAACTGTTCTTTTTTCTTAGTTCCATGATAAAGTGAGTAAAGCGCCTTCTCCAAACAAAGTGCGTCAGTTTCCCGCAGCTTCCTGATCCAACGCGAGAAACAAGCGGCTTTCTGCTTTTAACGTGTTTAAGCCGTATTAAGATTTCGGGATTCTATTCAAAAGCCGATAAATCGTCTTTTGGTACAAAAGACGCGGGAAACTGACGCACTTTGTTTGGAGAAGGCGCCTAAATGTCAGCCTTGTTGTATTTTGTCGGTTTGTCTGTTGCGATTTTGTCTGTTGGCGACTTATTTCTGTTGACAGTCTGTTTGTTTTAATTTATCTGATGTCGGTTATTCTGTTGCCTGTTTATCTGTTGTCGGTTCGTCTGTAGTCGTTTTGTATGTTATTGTCTGTTGTCTGTCTGTTTGCTATTAGTTTGTCTGCTTTCGATATGACTGTTTGTTATCGGTTTGTCTGCTGCCCGTTTGTCTGTTAGTTTGTCTGCTGTCGATGTAGAACCGATATTTGCTCCGGCGACAATCACTCCTTATTTGTGTTGTCAGGCCGTTTAGATTTGTGACAGGGGTAAGGGGGGGGGGGTCCAGTACCTCAGAATAAGTTTTAAGTCCCGCAATCATTTTGTCGTTTACAAACCATAATACGCGCACCTGGCAAAAGGCAAAAGCTCAAATTTTGGTCCAATTATTACAATTATATTCTAAAGATGATTATATAGAGAATGGAAAATATTTACCCCTTTGACAATGAATCATATCATGACAAATATATTTTTTTTTATCACTTTCATTTTATTATAAGTTTTAAAGTTAACATGGTTAATGACCTTAATTTGTGTTTGAATTCTTCTGCCAGATATACGAATACTAATTTTGAATTCTATTTGTGTTTGCGTGGGTGCATTATTCGTTTCCATAAGGAATGGACATTACTTTACGTCCATATGGTCCAAATGCGTTTTATTTAAAAGAATTCATGTTCTATTTCAGAATGATTAGCCCAAAGAGAACGTGTTGGAGTAATGATTTGTCATGGTGATAATTATAACAACCACCAAATAGAACTAAAGTTAGGGTCACTCCACCTTAATCTTAACCTTAAACAGATCAATGGTTTGTCGATTTTAATATGATGATGATGATGATAGATCATCATGAAACTAAGCCCAAAAAAATGCACAGCAATGAGAATTACTTTTATGAAAAATCCTCCTATACCCGAGATTCTGAGCATCGGTGATTCACAATTATCATATGTACATACTTTTAAAATTTTAGGGGTCTATATCCAACAAAATTTGAAATGGGATACTCACATTAATGAAGTTTTAAAAAAGTACAATAGAAAGTTATATATGTTAAACAACATAAATTGCCAACTCCTGTTCTTATTAAAATATATGTTGGATATATCAGTCCTATTTTAGAGTATTGCACCCCAGTTTTTAATGGAAGTCTTACATCTGAACAAATTTAAAATCTTGAAAGAATTCAAAAAAGAGTGTGTAAAATAATATTAGGTAAAAATTATATAGATAATGAAGATGCCTTAACACGATGCCAACTCGAAAAACTACAACAAAAAAAAAACGAGAAAAAATATGCATTGATTTTGCCTTATCTATAAAATAACTGAAAACCCACATTGTAATGACTGGATACCTATAAACGGAAAGCTGTTGGCATGACTTTAAGAAATAAACACAAATATAGCCAATTCAAATGCAAGACAAACCGTTTTAAACAAAGTGCAATACCATATTTTATCAATCTCTTGAACAATATGTAGATTTTTTAGCCCTACTTGGCAAATCTGAATAGTCTTTATATTTTCACAAAATAATTTTTAGGTACATGTCCCATGCTTGTTTTGTTGTTGTTGTTTTTTTTTTTTTACTACAATAACTATGATAATTGTTTCTTGTATGATTACTTGTATATATATATGTGCATCAGTTTTATATTATTGTAAACACATACTTTTCAGCTTTTTAGCTGCTGTATGTGTGTCATATGTTTTTTCCCCAAATAAACCGTAAAACAAACCAACCAACCAACAAAAGAGTTTTGACAAAAGCTAAACTAATAGTAACATCACTCAGTCCTTATGCACCGATTTTATATAACGTGAAACAATTAAACCCAGTCAACTATTATTAGACCTTTTTATAGAATCAATAATTTAACAAAGTAAATTTTCCCATATAAAAAAAACTAAGGTCAAAGTGAAATCTTTCTTTGTTCATACCGAATGACCATAGACGTTACTGTAACATTTTAACCCCCCCCCCAAAAAAAAAAAAAGAAAAAAAAGAAAAAGAAGAAGAAGAAAATACATTATATTAAAGATAAATGACTTATGTTTCAGGTAGGATTATTACGAATTAATATTGAACATTAATTATGTTCATCATGTTCATTCATAAATTCATCGTTTAGTTTGTTTATGAATAACCGTATGTTCGAATATTATTTTGTTCAAGGAAATGTATTAAAATATAACAAAATAATAATGCTTAGGAAAATCTTGAAATGGATGAAGAAAGAAGCATTATAATCCATTACCCAATTTATTAGGGCAACCCCCTCCCACCCTCTTCCACCCCGGTGAATCTCACTTACGCTAATGATGTTAATACTGACAACCATTCTCATTTACTTAAACTTTCCCGAACAGGCTGTTCTAGATAACCTCCACATATGAGTCACAACTTCGAAATTAATTTCGGATGACAATTTTGAATGAGAGAAGAGGAAAGAAAAACTTCATAAAATGTTTTTGATTATAACCATCGCATAATCAGTGAAATATAATATTTCTGATGAGAGTCGACGGAGTTCAAATGCAGTCATACACAAATCAAGTGATATCACATGCTTCTGACGTCATAATTTCTCTCTCAATTACGTCTAACTTTTCCCGCTCTTTGAAGGAAGAAAAAAATGTCGGTCAAAGCAATTAATGTACGTCGATGTTGCGTTTCCGCTACTTAATACCAAAATGCATTGCACTGTTTCGAGCGAAATGCAAGGCACCTGTAATGTAAAGGCCCGGTCTCACCGCCCCAACTTTGTTGGAGCGTTCCTTGAACGGTAGGGAGAGGGGGCCGAATTTTCGACAACGCTCGTCACCGCGCACAAACTGGGAAAACAATCGAAAACACGGGCGTTGCCTTAGCGGTGCACCGCTAAAGCCGGCGTTGCTTTAGCGTTGGTTTAACGGTGGCGAGCGTTGGTTTAGCTCCGACACCTCCATGCCAACGCCAAACCAAAGTTCATCACCGCAATGGATCGCTGCTTCAACGCCCGACACCGTTCCAGCAATCCCGTGCCCGCTCGAAAAACGCTTACAACCGCTCCACCAAAGTTTGTGCAATGTTTAATCACCGCCCGGGCAAAGCTGGCGAAGCAGCGGTGGTCCAGCGTTCAAAATTTCTGCGTTGGCCTAGCGGACTCAAACGTCCACGAACTTGCGTCTAGCGGTGCCAAACTTTGACTGGGCGTTGTTGGAGCGGTGGTGAACTTTGCCGGAGCGGAAAATTGCCCGCTCCTCACCGCTCGCAATATTTTGTGCAGCTCAAAACTTTCGGAGCGGTAGGAGGGACCATCAGCGGTGGCCGACGGTATACAGCGTTGCCTTAACGGTGGCCAACTTCTGTTAAGCGGTGGTGAACGGTAACGAGCGGTGATGATTTTTTTTTCACCGCTCCAGGAACGCTTTAGCAAAGTTCGGGTGTTGAGACCGGGCCTTAATGTGGAGCTTGGACGGTGTGCTATTTCTTGATAGGGTCGGTCCTGTTGGGAGTGGGGTTAGGTTTTTTTGTTTAATTTAATGGGGATTGCGGGCTACGACGCTTTGGCCCTTAATAATTTGTTGATATATTTTCATAGTATGTAGAAGATTTCAAACACTTTGATACTGAAAGTTCGATTCTCTTCATTCCCTCAATTTGTTTTCACGTCCGTCCCTTTACATGCTTTTCTTTTATTGCAATAACTCATCCGCCCATTTTTCCCAAAACAAGTTAGTGCTCCATATCTGTGTCATAAAACAGCCCCCCCCCCTAATTGTGGTATCTCACTTCGCGGAGACGTTTCCGCGACGGATATAAAGTATTAGAGATGTCTCCGATACTTTATTCCGTCACGGAGACGTCTCTGAGTCGTCTTCGCGACATTTTCAAAAACTGTCTTAAAGCAGTTTGAAACAAACCGTCTCAAAGTAGTTTCCGCGACTCATGAAACGTCGCGGGGACTGAGGAGACGTCTCGTAGACGTCTCCGCGACAAGTTTCAAAACCGTCTCCAAGAAGTTTCAAAGTATTTCCCGCGAAGTGAGATAAAAAAACAGACCTAAATTTGTTATATGAGAATAAATTCATTGAATTAAAACCATGACAACCATTGTCTTTGACCGCCTCCTCCCAATTTTTATCAACCATTTTTAAATATACATAATTTCTACACCTTACCAAAATCTTAGATACAATTAAATATGACATGAGGATTATGATTTGGAGCCATAATATTTACCAGATTTTTTTTAAAACTTCCGTTTTTTTATAATAATGTATATTTTTATTTTTGAACACCAAGCAGCATTCCGAATTTTACACGATAATTCAGCAAACATAATGTGTAAGACTTTTAGTTTAGTTCCCGAAGCAAGAGTAAACATGGGGTTAAATATTAAAACATTTTTTTCACAAAATATGGAATTTCTAAAATATGATGCTTTTATGAACACAGAAAAGTACATTGCCATTGCCGATTTATGAGGTGCATAAAATAAACAAATATTCATTGATAGTGTTCGTGTGCAGACACTTAAGAAAACATTATAATTCGGTGTAATAATACAAAACACGCTGAAATGCACAAGTGGCTTGAAGGATTACTGCCCTTTGTAATGAGAACCAAGAAAAATATTATCTCAGTAAACAATTTGACATATTCATAAATTTCTTTCCTGATTATTCTCTTTATGATGTAGGAATGTCGCTACTGGAAGTAGTCAAAGCGACAACTTTACTTTATTAGAGGTCATAGGGCTTTTATGATTTTGACATTTTACAGGCACAGCATGAGAAATGTCAAACATGATAACAATAATGTTATTATTAAAAGATGTTGATTATTCACCAAGAGCCCCACATGTAAATTTATATCTATTATGGTGCTTTTTAACAATATATCTGATTTTTTAAAATTGTGCAATAGAACTGCCTCGATTCAGAATTATAAGTAAAGCCTTATGCAATTAATGTTCAATGAAAAAAAAAATAAAATAAAAATAAAATTTAAATGGAAAAAAAAGGAGGGGGTGGGGTGAAGAATAGCAATAAAGTTGCATTTTAATTTTCATCTTTATGTGTGTACATGTGTGTTTCACGAGAGAAGTGACAACAATTTAATTTTTTTCCTTCTCAATTCCAGTTTATCAACTTGTTATAAAAATAATCGTTTTACAAATACTTCCCCGTGCCAACAATTTCATTTCTTCAGAGCGTTGAAAATGAAATAAGAATAATATTTGACCTTGTAAAATATATCAAAGGTTTCATATCCTCATATTTTACTTTAATATACTTAATTATAAGATCCAACACTTTCCAAAACTCAATAAAACAATAATCTGCTAAATCACAGTTCATTGCAGTTCAGTGAACACTGTAGATAATTCTCAAATCTACGAAAACAAGAAAAAGAAATCATGTAATTCTATTTGCTACACCTGCTATCATCTATGATAAAATTATCCCGAAATAAATCTACCTGACAGTGTAGAATATTAACAATATTGACTTCTTTCTCTTCTAAAATACCACAATCACTTCTATCTTCTCGCCTTAGAGGAAACATAGAACGGACACGGGTTATTTCCCCTCCAGTCTTCCAAATGAATGAGTGGACAAGACCAGAGAATCTTCTCTTCCTATTCGGTCATTATCATCATCAACGTCATCGAGGAATTCAACAAAATCGCGAATATCTCCTCTAAAAAAGCTTCAACAATGTGGGTCATTTTGGTCCTCGTTCGTTACCCTTTTGCAGGCGAACGTGGTGACACATTATTAGACAAAAAGTGCATGGTAATATAAGTTTGATAATTTCTGGTTTGCGCATAATTTTGTCCCCGATTCGCATTATTCATCCGGGGTCCTTTCCTATAGGCTCGCTGTTCAGACTTTATTGTGTGAGGATGATACGATTTTGTGTTGACATGTCAGTAAGGGCTGCAACGAAGACTAAACCAGTTGTCATAGCAAAATGAAATTTTTTTCTAACTTAATTAAAACCACTTTTAGTTAGAAGCGGGACAATAGTCCAAACCCCCATGACTGTATACTGAACGCCGTATGTTCTTGTTAATCTATTTCTGTATTTGCATTGACAGGACGGGTGAGAATAAGCAAAAAGAAGTTTGAAAAAAAAATGATAAAGAACAAAACAAAACAAATAAACAAACAAACAAACGAATCTTTCAAAATGTTAATGTATTGCTTATTTTTATAATGTAGTTTTGTTAATTTTATTATGTGGTATTCTATATATGTTCTCAAAAATGAAGTAAACAAAAAAGTATTACGTAGACTTTTGTTTAATGATTCTCTTCCTCTTTTCGTCCCCTCTCGATCTATATATCTCTCCCCCTCTCTAGAATATCATTTTCTCTTATTATTTAAGATTTCTCTTCCTTCCTTTCTCACTCCTAGCTCTCACTTGCAATTTTTTCCCCTCTCTCTGTCCTATTTATCACTTTTTAATCGATCTCTTTCCTGCAAATACACTCACGCAAATAATTACTGTCAAGTTCACGGGGTTAACTTTTCACTGACTTACCTCAGTGTTTATACACGTTGTATACTCACTCGAACGTCACACAGATTGAACTTGAAGTCATAGAAAACCGCTCTTCCCCCGAATTTACAAATTAACCTTTTACAATCAGTTCCAATTCCAAACGAATCGGAAATGCTTGACACATGTTTTACATTCCCCGCTAGGCCATTTTGTTCCTCTTCAGCCAACGGCGGTTACCCGTGATTTATCAGCCTCAGTCAGCTTCTTAAAATGATTATTTCAAAATTTAAAGAAGAAAAAATAAACTAAAGCAAGCAAAAATTGCGAAACGGGAAGAACAATGAGGGTGGAATTATGTAAAGCGCTAAAGAATAGTATAAACAATTTGATATTTCATTTGATAAGAAATTATTGAGGTCGACTATATAGATTACAGATGGATTTCTTTAGCATGTTTATGGGAGGTAAGTTGTAGAGGAAATTTGCTGCTGTACACCATAAGCCGACCCTCCAGCGATGATTACAATAAATTCTATTTCAGGAGCAGCGAAATGTGTCTTCTGTTACAAAAATTACCCGAGGAAAAATGCACTTTTATAGTTCAAAAAGCACACTAAGACTGTAAAACACAAAATGTTTTATTTAGCCTATGTCAATTATATTCACGAGATTAAGATTTGTGTTTTGACATTACAAGTTGGGAAATTGAGATAAATACATGGGTCAGCTACCATAAGCAAAAAAATAAAAATAAATAAAATATAAAAAAAAGAAATAAAAAAAAAAAGAAAAAAAAAAGAAAAAGAAGCTTGAATCGATATATAGTAAAAAACAAATACAAAAAAAAAAAAAAAAAAAAAAAAAAAAAAAAAAAAAAAAAAAAAAAAAAAAAAAAAAAAAAAAAAAAAAAATACACCAAAACAACAACGCTTAAAGTTCGTTGCCTGACGAGCTAAAGTCAACTTTTGACATTTAAATTCAATTTTGGCATCATTTAAAACTAATTTATATCTGAAATATTGTCCCTACTGACATAGCGTAAAAGTGCAAATTTTAAGACTTTCAATATTTTTTTATGAGTTTGGATGCCTAAAAGTCGTTATCTCTCCCTGTTACACCATTTATATTTATTTAAGCAACATTTTCTGTATAGTCATGCTTGTGGTATGATCATAGAGATACATGATATGACACTAATTAAATAAATATATAAACCAATGCCAAAAGCACTATTTGCATATATAGATAAAAGCAAGCTATATTGAAATGATATTTTATTCTATATTTCTCTATAGATCGTTGGGTTAAAGGGAAATTTAATCGGTTAAAGCAGAAAGTAAAAGAAAAATATAACTGAAGGTTTAAAGAAAACCCACAAAATGATAATTATGTTCAATGTTTTGATTTTGTGACGTCTCTTGCGTTGTTCTGTAAATTGCTTATGAATCATGATGCAGGAATAGGTTTATTTCAAAGAGGCAGAGAACCAAAACCAAAAAATTATATATATAAGAGGAAAAAAAAAGGGGGGGGGGGCCTGATATACTGTATGTTGTGGTGTACAAAAAAAAAAAATAATAATCTGAAAATCCAATTTGGCCCCCCCCCCCCCCTTCCCTCATGAAATCTTGGATCCGCGTCTGTTCCTTTGAAGGATTTCTTCAAACCTTCACCAATACTTTCATTCATTTTTCTGCTTTTTAATATGAATTAAATCCCAAGGTGGACTTCAAATTTAAATTAATTACATCGTCTCGTTAACAATTGTAATAGTAGGCCTACTGTAAGGTTGTGTTCTTGTTGTTTTTCTTTTAAAGGCGCTTATCGTTGAATTTTAAGATTAGTCTTTCACGAGACCCTGGTTACCTTTCATCGGTTGTTCGGTGAAGGGGGAAGAAACACGGAAGTTTCAAGATACTTTAGTATGGTCTGCACACCAGTCTCGTGACCTTTTACGCACCAGGGAAGGGGTAGTTAGTCTATCAAAACAGACACAAATGGTTAAACAAGTTTGGTATTCAAGCTTCATCTCACGAATGAAACCAAATAAAAATACAATCAAAACGGAGGGTCATTAGAAAAATCTCTCTTTTCAGACTAGAAATCAATAATGGCAAAAATTCGTATTTTGTGGCTTCCTCAACTATGAACTTTTAGCGAGAGAGCGAAGTGAGCGAGCAAAAATTGTGTGACCTTTGTATTTAATGCACTATGGCCCGTATTCTCAGAAGCCGCTTTGACTTTAAGCCTAGCTTAAATTTGTGGTTTAACTATGGCCTGCTAAAAGGGACTCAATCCCAAAAAGGAGATGTTTAATTCATTAATTTTTGGTAGTGAAACTATTAGAAACTGCTTGGGAATAAGTACAAACGTTTCCCTTACAATTAAAACATGATTCCAGAATTCAATGAAGGTGATAGGAACATGCAACTTTAATAGACAGACTTATTCCCTTTTAGCAAGCCATAGTTAAACCACCGATTTAAGCTAGGCTTATAGTTAGGAGGCTTTTGAGAATACGGGCCAATATGCCTAATTTTTATGCTCACAGAATACAACTACAAACTACAACGGAACCCATCCCTTTAATAATTCTCTCGATGCAAGGTACATGTGCATAGTATGGAAATCACTTCGAGTACTTAGCTAGTACTAGGTGATAATTTTTTTAATCACCTGGGGGTGATTCACTAAGATTTAAAATAAATCCCAACTATGGGCCAATGGAAGTGTAAGTGAATCACCCCCTGGTCAGGAAAAATGGTCTGTGTTAAAAGACTACATAACCAGGGGCCTGGGACACGCGCTAGGGAAATCGTCCATTTCACTCTCGCCCCCAAGAGTATCCGAAACACAACTTTTGAATTATTTTATGCAGGTAATAAATTATTTACATATTGGGCTATTCAAACCACTGCCACCGGGGAAGTTCAAACACGTAACCTGTTATATATGACATCACAAGGGATCTCTCTCGTAAAGGAGAGAAGAAAATGTAAAAACTGTGGAAAAACAACAAGGACCACTGAGCCGGGGGAGAGGGGTTCACCCCCACCTTTTCATTTAGACATGGTAGACATATACAAAAACGCGAAATGACCACCAGCTTCCCAATTCCCCCTTTCAAAAACGATCCTCGGCTCTTAAAAATTAATTCATGTATATTTTCATAAATCAAGAGGTTTCTATTTTAGAAAACAACTTTTATTTTCAGGATAATATCATTACTAGGCTACAGATTAACCATACGACCATGCAAATCTATTTCAATCGTAAAAAAACAATGTTCGTCAAAGCTTTCGTCACTTGCTAATTCAGATATGTGTCAGTTGTCTTTTTTGTAAAAAAAAATAAAAAAATACTTCTTGTGGTTACAAAAAATTTAAAAAGCAAGAGCAATCCATGAAGATTAAACAAAGGAGATAAGTAGGCCTCTGACTGATTTTCCCTGGCCAATATTTTTGTTTTGAATACTACTATTTAGAAGTGATGAACCAAGTGATGATAGATGTCGTGTCACACTCATCGTGAACGCGAGGATGCAATATTTCACTGAAAAAAGATCCAGTACGGAAATAAAGCCAGACGCTTGTAAATGAAATTGATAATGACAGCAGACAAATTGAATCAAAATCGAACTTTGAATTCCCTCCTAAAAAGAGAAAAAGTTATCCGGATTCGCATTGTAATTTGGAACAGAACAGAATTGAAGAGAAAATCCACATTTCCTTTCAGATTCTGTTTGTGGTCGTATTCCAGTCGCTATGGCAGTCAACCGTGTGATGTAGAAAGAAACGGAAAAGGGTTTCTTGGCGAACTCTCTCTCTCTCTCTCTCTCTCTTCATCTAGTCCAGGTTGTTCTTAAAAACTCAACAGGAAAGATGGAGAGAAGTTATACTCTGCTAAATATAGTTTGTAGCACCTGTTGTTTCGCAGGCATATAGTGATACGGTCACAGTTCGGTCTTGCGTCAGTCGTGTGTCTGGTCTGCGTCAGGTATGCGTCAGATATCGCAGAAAATCCTTGCGTCAGACGGAGGAGATGCGTGGTTTTGCGAAGGAGCAAGGGGGTCGTATACTCTTGCTATGTGTTGAAACGCAAGGAATCGCAGGAGATAACAGCCTCAAAAATCCATCAATCCTTCAATCAATCAAGACAATCAATCAAATAGATAAATGAAAAAATCAATCAATCAATCAAATAGATAAATGAAGAAAAAAAAATCAATCAATCAATCAATCGATTAAACATTCAAGACAATATCAATCGATCAAAATAATGAATGAATGCATGAAAAATTCCATCCATCCATCCATCCATCAATCAATCAATTAAGCATTCAATACAATATCGATCGATCAATATAGTGAATGAAAGAATCCATCCATTCATCCATCCATCCATCAATCAATCAATCCATCCATCAATCAATTAATCAATCAATATATCAAGACATTCAATATTTGAATTAATCAATAAAATAAATCGATAAATATTTTCAAACAATCAAGACAATCAACCACTCAATCACGTAATCAATCAATCAATCAATTAATCAATCAATCAATCAAGTGTAATTACAATGAGTGTTTCAATTAAGCATCAAATAGTTTTTATTGACATTTAGATATATGAATATTCACATGATAATGAAAATTATGCATTATTGAAACAAATATAATCTTTATTTCCTTAGAAGGACCCTACACTAATGCTCATCGATACCTGATATACGACACGTCTTCCTTCTTCTGATGACGATAATCACAGGACCTTGAGAGGATAAATGACACCGGACTTCGGATTTCACTATTTGATCGATATTTATGCCAATTTACCGTAGATACCGACAGGAATTTGGCCTTAACACAATTAAACGAAAGATAAATAGTTCGAGACCACAATTAGAACATTTTGTTTGATTTGTTCATTGACGTCATCTTGGTCTGAAGTAGATGAGTAAATTTTGAGAGCGGTGTGATTATTGTCTGGTGAATGGTGGAAGTAAGTTTTGGAATGATTATGTATTGGTATGATGTGTAAACTTTTCATAGCATTCCTACATCATTCTGTCCTTCTCCTGCCATAAAGACTCGCAACTTCTTGACCTCCTTCCCCTCCTCGTCCATGTCCTCCTCCTTGTAAGTTGTATTGTCCTTCTTCTTCTGCTTCTTCTTCTCCTTCTTCTTCTTGTTCTTCTCCTCCTCCTCTTCCTCCTCCTTCTTCTTCTCTCTCAAGTTTCTTCGTCTTCTTTTTCATCGAGTTATTGTCACCGTCCTCTTATTTCCATTTCTTCCTTTCCCTCCCTTTCTTCTTCTTCTTCTTCTTCTTCTTCTTCTTCTTCTTCTACTTCTTCTTCTTCTTCTTCAATTCCTCCTCCTCCTCCTCCTTCTTTTTCTTTTTCTTTTTCCTCCTCTTCCTTCTCCCTCTTCTCCTTCCTTTCTCTTTCTTCTCGTTCATATTCGGCTTCTAAGTAGTCCACCCTCCCCTATTTATTTGCCTTCTTTCTCATCTTTCTTTCGTGCTTTTCTTCATTCCCTTCTATTATTTTCTTCTTCTTCTTTATATCAATACTTCGTTCTTATCTTCCTATCCTCGTCCTCCACTTCCAAGTCCTTGTTTTATCACATCTTTTATTCATTTATTTATTAAGTTAGTTATTCCGTAATAAATTATGTTCTATCTACAACTTCATCTGTTCTCCACTCTAACATCTTCTTTTTTTTTTCTTCATTGTCTCCTTCTCAAATGTAGACTTAAACATATAATGCAAATATTATTAAACGAGAACCGCCCATGAATGAGCTATGATGACATACCAAAAGTCACGTGATAATTGGGTGTGACGTCAAAAACGTTTGAAGGTGACCGTAAAACACAACTGTACATTTACAATTTCCTATTTTAAGGCGTTTTAATGAAAAACATATCAGAAGTGTAATGTCTATCTTCAATATTCTTCGTTTTCATATGATCAATATGAATCTGCATGTCTATTGTAAAAAAAAAGATACATGATGGAATTTTCTTGATAGCATTCATTTTAGTCAATAAGCAATTTATTTTCCGAGTTTTGTGAAAATTGAACTTGAGTTTTGAACTTTGTTCTGTAGCTTTCACGAGTCTTGCTGCCGTGTTATGGCAACGGAAGTGTTGCTGAGGACTCGACACACGTTGAAATCAAAGTTCGGACAGCGATAGAAGCATGACATTAAAACCTCGTTCAAAGATCATTTTGTACCAAGTACAGGTTTCTTACACTATACCCATCATGGGGGGGGGGGGGGGGGGGGGGGTGCGTAACACAGGCCCTTTCATTTTCATTACAAAAAAAAAAATCGATAGTCAGGGAACGCTATAGCATCGTATTAACTTAAGGTGGATTATTACTATTTTTTTATTGGAGCAGTACTTGCAAGTTTATATTATAACACTATCCTCATCATTATAAAGAACGTTATAGCATCATATAAATTTGGCCCTCAGGTTGGAGCGTATGATGAAGCAGTTATGATTTATTATTTAGTATTTATCCAACATCACATAAATAGGCAAATATATTGTTTAATAAAAAAGGAGGGATTTTGCTCATCAAGATGAACATGATGAAGCGACATAATTAGAAATACTCTTTCCAAGAACATATCTCATTAGAGATGCTGTAAAAGTCCATGTCTACAACAGCAAGGGGAATCCAGAATGTAAGAGTGGGACGGGGGGGGGTGGGGGTAGGGAAGCGCTACTCGACAAAATGTGAAAAAAGGGGTGGCGCAGCTGAAAATTTAAAGTGATTTTCAATAAAATTAATACAGGCGCCCCTGGATCCACCGTTGCATTTATCCTTATTAAAGAAATAAATACTCGTTGGTCCATGTATATAGAAAAAGAAATCTAACGGAAATTAGCAAGATTTCTTTTTTAGCGAGGGCGGGGGATGGGACGGCAAAGGTGTGTAGGGTTAGTTTTGTTTGCAAAATGTTTGAGGAAGAGACTATACCCCCAGGTCATCGTCGCGTATTTAGGAAATTTTAGTCTTCAATTCTGATGGCGGTTTAGATTAAGTTAGATTAAACATTATGATGATATATCATACAGTATTAAATATACGCGGATTTTTTTATATAGTAAAAATAAAATAGTCCCACTTTTTCTTTTGTATTTTATTACGATTATGAAATAACTATTATTTAAAAAAAATGGTAATGATAGCTTATGTAATGTTTAGACCATCTTTCCTGTAACTTATGTCAATATATAGGGGGTAGATTTGTTTTTTTATACACATGCAGGCCTACGAAAAAAAAAGAAGAAATAAAATAAGATTTCATGTCAGAAAAAAAACAAAAAACAAAAAATATCAGCTTGCTCTTTGAATGTGCATGAGACTAGGTATACAGAAATGTTTTATCGATGAAGTGCAAAACTTAGAAGAAAAAAATCACAACTTCGTTATTTTTCATCCGATATTGATTAAATGTTCAGTGTTTTGCTTGTTATATTTTAATTTCCTTTAAAACTATTTGAATTCAGCTTGGAGTCCTTCTTTGACAAAATGTTTGAAGCACTGAATTCCACCCAGATGTAACTTTTTATCAATTTAGGCCTACTTAAATTGAACTGCATAGACATTCTCTGGAGCCTTAATTCATGGAAATTTGAACATATAACATTTCATTTGAAACCATTGTCAATATATACTTTATATTCACTTGAAATATTTCAATGAAAATTTTCACAATCAATTATTTATTTTTCAACATGCTGCTGCATACAGAGGCTTTTATCAATTAATTGTCCAATCATAAAGAAATTTTTTAAAGGGGTGTCAGATCTATTACTGTCAGAAAGTCTTTTTTTCCCTGGTACGCCCCTCCCATTAATGGTCTAGTGATGCGTATTATCACAATCAAATAATAATTATTTAAAAAAAGTCAATTATAGATATCGGATGATCAAGTGCTTTCATTGAATACATCTCTCAATAAAAACCGCAGGGATATATGTTTGCTTAAAATCGTTCAGATATGTTATGTCCTGAAGTATTTTCTATTCTGATATTTCAGGTCCTTAGAACATATATTACCGCGAAATGTCCATTTGTGTATGTTATTATGATATACACTCCTGACGTCATCAATATAATAATACACTGTCCGTCATAAAGGTGGAATATTTTTATGCCGCTATAGCGACATGATTTTGCTCAGACTCTAATTTCTTGAATATGTCTGTCCCTGCTTTTACTTTTTGGGACCCTGGCTATATCTTGGACATTCTCCCAACCCTTCACGTGGACCTTTTTCCAAAAAAGTTTTGTCAACCCCCGTGATGCCCATTTTTGTCATTTTTTCTCATTTTTGGGCCCCTTTTTGTTTTCCCGGCCGATCAAGCCCCCCTCAGTCCTACTCCCAGGAAACGCGACTGAGGTGTACTGTTTTATATTGTTCTTTAAGTTAAATCTATATTTCTGGGGGCAGGCTTATGTCTCTTGTCTAGGGGAGGGGTTGAAGTAAAAAACGAGATTGGTGAAAAATCGGAATATTTTATTTCGTCTTTATGCTGAAAACAAAAGAAATGAAAAACCACTTTTAACCCTTAAATATCATCATTTTTGAATTTTGTTTAGCCTTGATGACAAGGATGTAAATAGTCATTATTGATAATATTTTATTTTGATTTATGTTTGCTTGATATTTTACAATACAATTTAGGGAAGATAGAAATTTCCATGGTGTAAAAATGAATAAAATGAATGTTGAGCCCCAATCAAAATAAATTTTGATCCCTCCCCTAGACAAAAGAGTCGAGTCTGTAACCATAAATCTAGATTTAATTTAAAGAACAATAAAAAATCTCCACCTCAGACGAATTTCCTTGGGGTAGGACTGAGGGGGGCCTTGGTGGGTCGCGTGAACAAAAAAGGGCCCCCAAAAAAGAAAAAATGACGAAAATGGCCGTCTTCTGGGGGTGACAAACTTTTTTGAAGAAAAATCCCCGGGAAGGGTTGAGGGAACGTCCAAGATATACCGGAATCCCAGAAACGTGAAAGCGGTGACAAAACATTCAAGAAATTAATAACGGAGCAACATAATGTCGCTTGAGCCAGAAAAAAATATTCCACCTTTATGACGAACAGTGTATAATATAATGTTCATGATATACCTACTGACTAGCAAACACTTATCATCTTCAATATTTGGTAAAAAAAACCAAACTTTTGGCCATAGGAAATTGTTGCTTTTACATGAGCCCATCTTGTGTTTTATTCAAAGCCCCGAATTCCACCGTGTATAGCAGCTGAAATTAATGAAAAACTGACCCTATAAATCCTCTTTGGATTTTTTTTTTCTTGATTTAGGCATACTCGAAATGAACTGCCTTGGACTGGGGTCGTTCCAGAAGCGGTCGCAGACCGGAGTCACACTTACCGGGCCCAAGCGTAAACATTAAATAGAGCCGCTTTTGTCCCCAGACAGTTGGGCCCCCAAAATGCATTCAATTCAACTTTCTTGGATCCGCGCCTGCGTTCCATATGTATATGAAACGTAGATAATTAATTATATTCATAAACTTCTTTCTCTGGAGCCATAATTAATTGCAATTTAAACAAATAGCATTTCATTTTCAGGTTTACAAGTTTTATATTTATTCTATAGTTCAAATGATGAAAAAAAAAACAAACAAAAAACGTGCACAATAATTTGTCTGCATTTTTAACTTTCGTGGTATACGCCACTCCTATTGAAAATGGTCTACTGAAGTGGACTATCATAGTTAGATAATAATTGAAAAAACAAAATCAAAAGAGACACCGGATGATCAAGTGAATTCACTGAATACATCTCTCAATAAAAACCGCATGGGCATAATTATAGTGTTTGCTTAAAATTGTTCAGATATGTTGTGTCCTGAAGTCTTTTGTATTTCAGGTCCATAGAACATAATTTACCACGAACTGTCCATTTGTATATATGCTATTATGACAACCACTGCTGACGTCATCAATATAATAAATGTTCATGATGTACCCACTGTCTAGCAAACACTGAAGTATATCGTATCGCCTCTTTTCAAATTTATGCAAACATAATGTATATTCATTGATGTTGATGTGACAGTCATAATGATATCGGGTTTTCGAGGAAACGAAAAGAAAAGAGAAGCGAAGGCAGATTTAAAGAGAAAGAGAGAGAAATGGAGATAGACAGAGAGAGAGAGAGACAGAGAGAGAGAGAAAAAGAGAGAGAGAGAGAAAGAGAGAGAGAGAGAGAGAGAGAAAGAGAGGGGGTGGAAGAAAAGGAACAAAAATGGAAATTAGAAGGGCGCCAGGTAATAATTTTAATCACCGCAATTTAGGAAATTAATTTTTGTTCCTTTTTTTCTAACCGAACCGAACTGCAAATGTTTAAATTTAAAGAAACACACACACAAAAAAAAAAGCGAAAGGAAAGGGGAGGGAGACAGATAGAGAGAGAGAGAGAGAGAGAGAGAGAGAGAGAGAGAGAGAGGAAGAGAGAGAGAGAGAGAGAGAGGGGGGGGGTTACGTCATACGAGTACATGACAACATAAATGATATTGACCAAGTATCGGAAGTAAACACATGAACTGTTGAAACAAAAACAGACACATGTCAATCAATGACTTACATGACCAGATCAAATAAAAAACGGAAATGTTTAATGTAATCAAGAGATAAATTTATTTTATCAAGATATTAAGATCTAAAGTGACACCCTGATATATGTTAGGAGGAGCGTGTTGTTATGTATTTTTATCCTGAGTCTGTTTTGACCTCCAGTTTGAGCATTATATCATCCAATAACGAACTATCTCAAATTTGTAGGAAGGCAATTCTCTTACATCTAAGGTGGGTATTTCTTTTCTGAAAGAGCTTTTAAAAAGATACTTCCAATTATTATGTAATGAAATAATTAAGTCAAGTAAATGTTACCCTAAAGTGACATTTGGACATGTTATCGCCTGCCTTTTGTATTTCATTTATATTCCTCTGCAATTTTCGTAGACATTATATTTCTGGAATCGGTTAGCTATAATAGGTCAAAGCATATTAGTGTAATATCAATAATTATTCATTATTCATTACATATTCTATTGAAATACCTGTCACACCGATTTTTACAGCTCACACGATATCACAATGTATATTCGTTATATTTATTTGTTAATCTTATATCTATAAAAATATGTTCTATCAATTTTGTAAACATGTTTGTGTGTGAAGAAAAAAAAAAGTCGAAACTTTGAACTTAAAATCTGAATCTTGAAAACCAATAAGTCAAAGCTTTAATTTGGGTGCAAACTTTCCACTCTTAAATCTTGTGCTCTCTTGCTTTCGAAACATTTTTTTTTCATTTAAAAATGATGCAGAATTTCAATTAGCTTTACTGAAGATAGCCTGTGGTCACAGCGGTAGTCGTGGATAAAATTTTATAGACTGTCAGCAATTCAACCTTTAATTTGCGTTGAGGTCTGAAACTCGTGAGGAGGCTTTTCATCCAGTCCTTTATTCAAGATGTTTGCCGAAAAGATTTACAAGTGGATAATGCGCAATTAGACGTACAACCTTTCTCAGTATGTTGTTCTAACCTCTCATCAAATCATAGCTATGTCTGTTTTCTCGAATTCTAATGAGCTGGAGTGATTGCCTATTAATGTTTGTCTAGCACCTCATTTGGATGAAATATTTCATCGATTTTATATCGAGATGTATTTTTGTAACTACGTCGCAACCATTCGAGTGGAAAGATGACATCGCGCTTTTGTTTTTATTTCATTCACAAAAAATATCACGATGTGTATGTAGTGAGCCCATACTGAACGCTGATTGGCCGGAGATTGGTGCACATGCGCAGACGATTGTACACAAATGGAGTGCATACCCTCGATGGTCATAGCGGAATTATGAAATGACTACAACGCCCACGTTCAGGCGTGATACGCAGGTAGTCACCCGTGCTAACTCGCCCAGCTCAGCTCAGAGCTACCGGGGAAGTATTGGCAAGAAGTCACCAACAGTCTGCGGTCTCTCTCAGTGCAAATACGGGGCTCAATATGGTTACATTGACTCATTTGAACATACAGGTGTTTTGGTAATAAATGCTAGAAATATCATATTGTTGGACACAATTACACTTTGAAACGGCTCGGCTTTACATGGATTCTTCTTTCAAAAGTGCTTGGATTTGATAATTATTTGAGGACATTTTCCCTTCATGTACCCGCAACAGAGTAACAGCACCACTAGCATGGCGGCGGAGACTGCCGGGATTTTACCGGACCTGTCGCTGTTCGGCAACGATGGCCTGCTCAACGAGCTCGAGAAGTCTTCGACCTGCAGCGAATCGGACTTCGTTCTGCCAGCCAGCCCCTTCATGGACAACGGTTGGCAGGATGACGAGGTATGTGGAGAAGTTGGCCCAATAATTCATGAGCTGATCTGGTTATTTTTTTAAAACTAAAGTTGTTAAATTGTTTAAGTGCTTTTAAGTTTGGATTGCGGGATGGGCGTTGTCATTATGAAGAGCGACAATGTATGGCATAGCTCCTCGCATAAAAGACATCGAGGTTTTGTATAAAGTTTTTGGTGTAATACATGAACAAACCCAACTTTTATCACAGTCCTCTTTTTATCATGATAAAACATAGTATAAGAAAAAAAGTATTTATTTATACTTCATGTTTTTTATGACATTATGAAAAATTTTGTTATGTCATTTCTGTTTAAAATGAATAAATTCCATCCGAATCTTAATTCTGGAAATCTTGTATGGTTATAGCTTTAGGCAGGTAGATACTGTTTTAGGTAAATAATTTACGTCTTTATTCCACATGTGTTTATCACGGGCTATAGAATGATCGTCTTTTGTTTCGATTTGATACTGTAACGGATTTCAGATTGAATTCATGAATTATGATGGGTCGTATTTTTTCTGAAATTCGAGTATAGGACTTGACATTCATTGAATAGGTCGTACATGATTGATCGGAATCATTGGTTGCCCTAAATCAAACATATAAATAAAAGGGTTGTATATTTCTATTTTAGTTAAGCCCCTCTTCTCTCTGTATCTCTTTCTCTCTCTTCTTATTCCCTCTCTCTCCGATTCTGACTCTTATATTTGTTCTTCTGCATCTCAGTCCTTCTCTCTCTCTCTCCTCTTCTTCATTTTTGTTCATCACTCTGTCATTTTTTGGGCCTCTGTATCTCTTTCCCCCTCTCTATCTCTTTTTGCCCATACGTTGACCTTCTTTTCAATCTTCTGCTTCTCTCCCCCAACTCTCTCAAACTTCCTTCTCTCTCTTTATTTTTCTTGTTTTATCATCCAGTCATTAATTTGGTCACCATCCGTCTGTCATTCCTTATTTCTCTCCCTTGTGTTTTGAACCACTTTCTCGCTCTTTTAATAAAAGATAATAAAATGATAATGATACTAGAATGTTTTCCTGTATCACACCATGATAAATCAAATGATTCTTTTGTGTTTCGAACCCCAAATTATTTGATCGTTGATTGGCTTGGCCCAATGTAGTTCCAGTTAATATCATGATTATAATATTGAATTTATGTGTAATGTCAATAATTTTTAAAGTTTTTATGCTGATGACGCAAGCGGCACATTGATATGTATAATACTGGTTAAATCTTTCTTTGAAAATTACTCAATAATAATTACGTTGATGCAAAGATTAATTAAGCACATATCCAGGCATTTCATTTTAAATCCGGTATAATTTTGTTTTTGATCGTCTGTATTTGTCTTACATGGTATGGTTATTTACCACTATTTAACATTTAACAATACCTCTCGATGATACATAACGATAACATTACGATTTTATGTAAATATTTATGTATAAAAATATCAACAATAGGTTTTCATGCTGACGCAAGCGGCACATTGATAAAATACTGGTTTTAGATCTTTCCTCGAAATTCACTCAGTAATTATACGTCTTTTAAAGATTAATTTGACATAATATCCAGGCATTTCGTTGGAAATCCGGTATAATTTGTTTTCTTCTGGTTATACCGCTATATATATTTACATTTATCTTACCTAACAGTACCACTCTTTATGGTACATAACGATGATATTAGTAGAAGTATTGATCCGAATCACTACTTATCAAACAAGTGTGATTTTTTTTTTCTCCCAAAATGATTATTATGAAAAAATTCCTGGTTTTCAGATACCGGATTAAGCTATATAAATATATGCTTGCGACTATAAAGTTTACTCGCTATGCACTGACGGTTTTATTTACACAGTCTTGCACAGATTATGTTATAATTAAAATCCGATTATAAAGGGGTTAGAAAGGATCCAAATTCAACGAATGTGGGAACATATTTGATTTAATTGGACGGTATCAGTCCTAATAATATCCAATGTTAGTTTGCATTGTAAATAAGTTTGTGTTTTTCTCTTTTGGTTGTTTGTTTGGTGTTATTTTTTATAAATGGAAATAAACTCAAAGAATAAAATCAACTTGCTGTGGAGGGGAGGTTGCAGCAATTTCTTTATCATTTGCAATCTGAAATGTGAATAGGTATGAAAGACAATTATATAAAAAAAAAAATTATTTTTAATTTAAATTTGATGATCATTTTAATGTAGATCAGATCACTTCGGTATAATGGATTATATTCGAAAAGTACATTGAACAGTTTGATAGCTATAGTTTTCAAAGACGAAATTCAAAAACAAAAAAAAAAAAGAAAAAAGATGTAATACCTATCCTCGCTCAAAGTTATTATCTGGTAACTTACTCGTGACGCTCACAATTTTAAGCTGTCATTTACTATTGACAGGATTGATATTAATTTTTTCCCAATGACTTGCCCAAGTTGTATTGATGGTAAGATGGTGATACATTATAGACGCTTTTTATTCTAATGATTAGTGTTTGCAAAAGTATATTTCTTATGACAAGGCAGACAGAAACTGAGATGGACAGATGGCATTAAACAATTAACAGGCCTCTCCCTAGTTGCAGCTCATCGCCTGGCACAAGACAGAGCTATTTGGAAAAGCATCATCAACAGGGTCACAAAGGGTCAGACATGACCTGTATGACATCGATCGATCGATTTCTTATGAATTCGTCTTATTACAAGTATTTGTTTTGTATAAATTTGTAAAAATTACAGAGCAATCTTTCCTTTACTGATTTCATGCACGAGAGACTTTATATTTGATGTTCTTGAAAGACGTGTTCCCGTTAATATAGCCAAATGCATGATACAGGCACGTTCATTGCTTTAATGAAGTCACAGTGCATAATAATCGAGTTGTAAGTTTGTAGAACAGCTATCGGTATATGTCTGTATGTGATTATAATATATCATCAGAAAATACTTTCTTGTGTTATTTAGTTCAAACCTCTAAATATAGAGTATGCTATACATACATCAAGTATCTAAAAACCAAGTGCATATTATTTCATGCACCTCTCCGAGGTTATACCCCAGTTCTGATAGTATTTGATCACAATATGAATATCATTATACTGTGGTTTATATTTGAGTCCACTTTTGTTTTTTATTGAAATGATGACCTTCGAGTAAGAAATGCAATTTAAACTCCTAAATCTAGGGTTTAAAGAACTATCTCTAAAAAGGAGAATAGAAAACCACAACTGTTATCTTTCATAATCTATTGTCATATTTCGATCTATACAATCAAAATCTATTCAACATATCGGAACTATAAGTCCATAAAATCCATGCTTGACGCGGTCGCGTCGGCGGGTCATGCGTCCTTTATTTACCCTCGCTCTGTAATAGATTCACACACAAATTTACTTCTAAAATAATAATAAATGGAGACAAAAATAAGAAATATGACCTTCTTTGAATAACATATCATTCACATGGTGTATATGGGTTCTATGAAATTTAAAATCATGTAAATCTTAAGATATGCGAATCGAGTGTGAGTCTGACCAAATATGCAATAAAACGATGATAAATGCCTGGCTTTATTTGAACTTATAATTTATTGTCTAAAACTTACAAAATTACTTGATAGACGTTTAAGAATTATTTTTCATCTGTCCTATTGTGAGAAAGATATATTTTTTTTAATGAAGTTGTGCATGGAAACATAATTTTGTTTGAGAGTCATTCTAAACTTGGTAAATACAATATTCGATGGACTCGGAGCTTTGAAAGGTCTGTCCCGACATTTCGATTTGAAGCCCGTTCTTTTTTTCTACATTTCCTGAGTCATATTTGTCTTATTTTCTCTAGATTGGTTTTAGCAGGGACAATGAAATAATGATGTGATTCATCTTAAAAATACAGGGCGCTATAGCAATCTGGGCGTGTCACCCGTAATATGGTATATTGGTAAGGTCCGTTTTTTTTTTTTTTTTTTTTTTTTTTTTTTTTTTACAGTGGCAACAAGGTGCTATGGTATATAAAAAAAGGCACTCACATCGTTTTATTTTCTATAAGTCTGAAGAAAAAAAATTGAGAAAAGTATAAAAAAAAGCGATATTTTATGGGAAGTCTTTGAAATTATTTGACCGGTTATGACATGTTTTTGTGATAATAATTGCGATATAAGGACACTTATGTTTACTCCCTTTCCCCTTTATAAATAATTGTGCCTTGCATTATCTCAAAACCTTGGCTTTATATTCGAAAACAAATTATTTAACAATTTAGATACTTTCATGACTGAAGAATTTGACTGATAATCAGTTCGAAATAATAGGTAACATACAACTCCATTGAAATAGGACCATTATATTGTCAGGAATGGACAGATATTACAAGACGAGTTTAAAAAAAAAATGTTGATAATATTAATATATACCTTCCATAATCAATCATTTCTTTTCAGGCCATTCAGAATGATTCATTTTATGTAGGATAAAATGTAAATAAAACAACAACCGACAACAAACAAATTATGTCGTATATTACATATCTCTATATTTTCTAACTCCCTAAAGATGTCAGTTAAAAATAATAATTTTAAAACATCACTGTCTATGACTACTAAAACATCTTTTTGTAAAGGTATTATGTCTATGACTCATAAATACAAAATGGTTTGTAATATTTGTTTATTCAATAAATGTTTCAAACTGTCATCTATCCAATGAAGAATCACCCATTACAAAATCCTTAGGTAATGTCGTTTTTTTTTTGTTCTTACGACATCTTGAAATTCCCCAATCAAAATGTCAGTCAATCTCGAAATAAAATCCAGAATGCTGAATCAATAACAAAAAGCATTTCTTTACTATTTGAGTTCAATCGGGGATGAAAGTTTTTTTATTGTTTGAAAATGACTCATAGAGCAAATAAACTATCAAGACATCTAAATCTATCTGATTAATAATCATACGGAATTTATGGATTATGAATATGAATTAGTTTGAATAATAACTCGTGAAGGTCTCGGACAAAATAATCAAAGCGCCCTTATGGCTTCAAACAGTTTCGACAGAGATTAATCTGTTCAACCCGCGAGTTTTTGTTTATTCAACCATCATTGATGCAATTGTTTGCGTATCTACACACAAGCAATTCAAACATTTAAAAGTACTTTCAAAATCAAACAATTCTTCTCCTTCAGAATAATAAGATTTTTGCTCAAAGAACATACTAAATAGCACTTAGTGAAATAAGGGCCTTGTTTGTTGCGACTGATTGCAAAGGAGTATTATTGTCAAGTTTAATCAGATACTTGATGATTCGTGCAAGAAAATAAAACAAACAGTCGCAACAATGGTATCAATTCTACGATTGTTTTGTCATCTTTGTAAATTGATAATCGTTATGACTGGGTTTAAGGACAAGGGTATACGTAGGCTATATACACGAGATTAGAGCAGAGTCTGTATACCAAGCAGGATCTGGTTAGTTGGGTATTAGATCAACCGAGCAATACTTCATTTATCATGATAATGTCACCATTACCCTTGACTTGTCTCTATTCAACAGCTTTAATACCATTGGTATGTCCAAGGTCTATTATCTGTAATATATCTTGGAGACATTGGCAGATTTATAAAGTGGACAGCAGATTTAAGATAAAAGCATTTTGAACTTGTTTTTTGTTAATAATAGCCATGGACGAAAATATTAGGAGGATTATGTGAATTACGTGTCAAGTTAAACATAATGGACCATAACGTTTGAAACTATATATTTTACAAAGTACAAGAAATCCAAAGCAAGAATTGAGATGGAACGGAATATCTTCCTTATAAAGAAGAAAATGGGAGTAAAATTTATCCCCTTTATGACCATTTTACCTTCCATTCAAAGTTGTATGACTCATGTTCCTTTGTGATTGATTATGTTGCATGCCCTGAAATTGGTTGATAACTTTATAGCTGATAAATTGATGACAGTTTCATGAAAGGGCGTCTTATAAGCTGCACTCCGTTTTTTTCTTTAACATGATGTCATGCTTTTGATTGTAAAGTACTTTTCAACCGGCCTAATTATTTGAAATTGAATATTGTATTTAAATATTAATGAAATATAATCATTGGCAGTTGCAGTGCATATAAATTCCAGGCTTCGTTTCAAACAGGTAGATTGGAAATCGAACGAACTAAAAAAAAATCCTAACTTTGCTCTTTTTAATTTTTAGCAAACATTAGAACTCAAGAGAAAAACAAAAAAGAGAATGGAATGTAGCTCCAAACTGCAACATATTTTGCGCATGTTGGTGTCGAATGTTTACTACTGGCGTGCTACTGGTTCGTTAAACTGATTTGATTTATATCAACAATTTGAGATCGGAATTTGGGGAAAATGTCCAAATGTTTACGTTTTGATGATTCCCTTTATAGGTCAATGAACTCGCGTCATCATTTTCCTCGAATGTTTGACCATGATTTGACCATCGCATCTGAGTTTTTCGTCGAATGTCCGTGTGTCCAGCTGGAGTTTATCTAGACGACACCAAAAACCAAGAAAATGAAAGAGAAAAAATCACGTATTTTGTTTGAATTCGATTATCGCTGAATTAGGTTTTCCAAGCTTATCGGTGCACATAAAAACAAATCAAAATTCGTCTTTTCGTTACCAAAACCCTGTGGTTATACGATGTTATGTTGGGATAACCGGGTTGGTTAATGAGATTATTAACACATGGAAGATACGAAATAAACTGGCATTGTTTCTTGATGATTGTTCATGTTTCCGATTTATTTCGCGGGAAAAGGGATAATAATTCGGAGAAAGGTGCACATAGGTAGACGAATAAAGCTGCTGCAGTTATCATGGTTATTATACTCAAAATGTGGCAAAAATACGTAATGTTAGTATTTGTCATCAAGAAATAAAAAAAAAAAAAAAAAAAAAAAAAAAAAAAAAAAAAAAAAAACTCAGAGAAACTGTTGGAAATTTTGCCGTCCTTTACACCATGTTTACGCAAATAAAACGGCATAAACTATTCAGAGTGCTATTAACGGAGTATACCGTTACAACTTTTCGGTCGTCAATTTAGAAAGTTTGGAAAGAATGGCGAGTGATTGGGTGATTTTCATCACAAAATAGCACCTCGCAAATTGGGCAATTTGTCTCGTATGCCCTTGGAAATGACCTGTGTCAACCATGACCTCGTCTACTTCTTACTTTCTCTTTCTCTCCTCTTGATTCTTTTCACCCCTCTCCTTTTCCTTTCTATTATATTTTCTCACTCTCCTTCTCTATCTCTCTTTCTCCCCTCTCTTTCAGTCTGCAAGATCTGTCTCCATCTCTCATTTTCCATCTCTTCGTCATTCTTTCCCCTCTCTCGTTCTTTCTCTTTCTGCCCCCTCTCTCTATCCGTCTCTTCTATCTTTATTTTCCTCTCCCGTCCTACTTTCCTCTCCGTCAATATTTCCTTCTCTTCTTTATCCTTATCCTCCCCCCCCCCTCTCTCTCTCTCCTTTCCTTTCCCCTCTCATCCTTCTTTCTTCCTAATAATGACCTCCCATCTGGGTAGAGTTTATTCAATTTCAGATTATATTCCCCTAAGAAACAATGTTATAATTATTTATTAAAAAAAAACAATGAGAGAAAGAACTCGAGAAGAAGAAGAAGAAGAAGAAGAAGAAGAAGAAGAAGAAGAAGAAGAAGAAGAAGAAAAAAACCTCCCATCCCACCTTCTGTACATACTCCTCTCTCTTTGTTTCTCCCTCCCCCCCCCCCTCTCTTCTGCTCTCTCTCTCTCTTCCTACAAAGTTTGAAAACTTTACAGACAGACAGTTTCCTTTTCCACAAAGGAACATTTACAGAGGGAAATTGGTATTTCGTCTGCTATCCCATGATACTGTTATTGCTTGACGTTGGATGAAAGTCAAATTTTGAAGTGTTAATGAGATATTTGTTTACCTGATGGTTGCTATCGTGTTACAAACTCTCCTGGAAACAGACGATCAAAGGTTACGTTTATTGTCGATGATTTCAGCAGATTTTAAAAGGTTTTCGAGGGTTTTTAAGCGTGCTTTACATTATTATTATGAATGTGCTGTTTTCGTATGAAATCGTACGAGCACATTTGCAAAAGTTTTCAGTGTATTAACAAATTCCAGATACAATTCAATTGCGTTCTGTGATAATGATAATGCAAGATTTTTATATCATGTTCTGGGTGAAAAAGGAATATTTTAGACTTTCGTTTTGATATGTCTTTTTATATAATATAGGGGTTACGACGCGAAAAACCTTGCCCTAAGACGGTCGCACTTGTGCCCGAATCACTAACTTCGTATTTCAATTTAGTAAAGAAAAAATGTAATAATAAACTAAATTGGAATATGATAAAGGAATAACTGGCAATATCCTAATGGAAACTTGAAAGGCACTTTGAAGATAAGTCTATGGAATTCCTGGGTGACAGCTCTCAATATTTTGCTTTTGTCATTGATTTGTAGTGCCCTTTTATTCAGGAAAAATAGTTTGGATAACTTGCGTGATTTCGGCCAAACAATTTATAAAAGCGGGTACACAAAATGAAGAGCAATCCTTTATTATTCCACGATTTGAATGGTCATGACGGCTGCTTGTATTTATCCACGGCTTATATCGCGAGAAATGTCATAATTATTCTCTCGTTGCTCGAGTTATGATTCGTTCATTCATTCGCAGAGGATAAGCATGATAAATACAAAACTATTTCCCTGTATATCTCTTTATTGTCGCTTTGATAACGAGCCTTTTGATATTGGCTAGATTTGACGTCCACTAAGATCAGAAATTACAAAGATTGTGCTGTGATAAGGATTTTGTATCATAAGCAAATTGAAATTGTGATATAATGCAATATATCATCCATTACACTTTTCAGAAATATGTACATACATACATACATAAGTTATTTATATAGCGCTTTTACATTTTTTTAAATGCTCAAAGCGCTTTACAATTGAATTAACAATAAAAACATTTCTGCTCTCCAAGTGCTTACAAGGACAAAGGGAATTAGAGACAAAATAGATAGGTTTTCAATTTCTTTTTAAACAAAGGAACTGAGTTACATGAACGAATGTCAATTGGGAGGGCATTCCAGATGTTAGGACCAGTGAAACTTATGGATTGCTGACCTTTATTAGAGTTCATTTAATAAGAATCTCATAGGTTTACAACTATAGTTTCCGACTCCGAGTCTTTGCAGTCACATATACGTCACCGCGAGGTCTGCTGAGTCTCCCCGACGTCACATGAGGCAGGAAAACAAAACATTACATATTTATGAGATTTTTCCAGTCGCGGAGACGTGTCCCCCTCGGGTGAGATAACACCTTTACGGTTCGAATCCCTGTTGTGACAGTCTATTGGCAAGACAGTATTTTATATTAGCCACGCTCGACCCAGGTGAGGTAATACTAATAGGAAGAAATTCCTACTCAAGCTCACCGAGACGTCTCCGAGACTCGAAGATTTGGAGACATCTCCGAGACTTCTCCGTGACCAAAATATATCTCATAGATATGAACATGTTCGATTTTCCCGCAACTCATGAACATCTCGCTGAGACTCACGAGACGACGCGGAGATTCACAAAACGTCTCCGCAACTAGTCTCAAATCCATCTCATGGCAAGTGAGATACCACCATAAGTTTGGATAAACGCCTTGAATCATCAGGAAAAAAAAAATCACATTGTAAATCTATATGCTATAGCTGTTATGATTAATATGGGTCAGTGCTTCCATTATAAGCCCGGGAAATCTGTTTGTCAACTCGTTTTTCTTCAATGTCAAGTGAAGAAAAATGAGAGCACCAATAACACTTGTTTTGTTACATTACGACACCTTGCCACGCTGCATCATCATGATCATTACTGGTGCATGGCCTATATGTCTAGATTCATCATGTTTGTAGGTCTATATGAATATAAGTTTCGTAATTTCAATACAAACTTTTGGGGTTAGATAAACGATGTTTTTTCTCCGTCACAATTCTGTGGATAATATTTAGTCTCTGCTTTGTATATATTATACCAAATGATAGCCACGGGCAAGATCTGTCATCGCTAAGAAGTATTTATTGTTATGAGTATCCATTCGAGAGAAATTGCTCGCAGCGAGTTGTTAAATGGTGCATGGTTGTGATAGTACAATATGATAGACGCACATGGACATGTTAATAGTGTCAGCTTAGAAACGCTCCATTTACATATCATTTATTAAAGATTATATCTGATTTTGATTGTTAACGAGTGATTTGGATATTGTTTAATTGCTTGCTTGGTGTGTTATCGCGGAGACAAAGTTTACGAATAGGGCAACTCTAAAATATGTTGTACATAAACATTCGCGCCAAAATGTGTGGACACATTATATTTAGTTTTTCGTAGATGGAAAATGTTTATGATAGGACCTGCTCATAAGCTTTTTTTAAAAGGGGTCCTTAAATTACCACTCTTGAATTTACCAGTGTCATTTTATGATGTCATGTTGTTGGTTTTGAATAAATGAGCTTGAACTTGAATTTGGTACTGGGGGTGTTTGACTGGTGAACAGTATTTTCTGCTAAAATGATTGACACATAACATGTTCCAGTCGTTCGTAATGTCATTCGTAACTTTACATACAACTTGGTGACCCCCCCCCTCCCTCCCCCCCCCCCATTGATGGATCTTTCACATCTATAACATGCTGCCTCTGTAGTGCATGTATCCATGGACAGTGTCCATATGTATCTATACGAAGTTCCAAAACATATATTTCACTGCTTTGCTGATGAAAATTTGAAAATGTTTTTGATTCGTTCTCATGGTTATCTTTTCCAATTTGGTATCTTAATCCGATAGATCTGTATCACCAATGCAGAATCTACTTCAAAGACCACAATATTGAAGGATGAAAAAAGGATTGAAAAAGTAGGTTAAACAGCAACAGCCAACAGCAGAGATAAAACCTAAAACATGTAAAAAGAAGATGTCGTTCCGCTGAACGAAATACTTGTATTTTGAAACGGTGCAAGTTGTGTGTAAAACGCCGCCATCAAAACCTCTAATCTGACGTGTTTTGGCAGTTGAAATCCACGGGCCAAGTCCCCGAGCACGCTGGGGAACGCTGTCCATGATGTCCCGGCTGAAGATCAGTGTGGCGATAGAGCAGGCAGCTGTGGGGACTCGTCTGCCCACGGAGTAGCCTAATGACGTTTGACTGTGAACAAGTGTCATGAAATGTTGACTGCCTCATTTATTTTCTGCGATGCTTGTAACATCTCTGTATATATTGCTATATTTTCATTTCAAACTACTGTACACGTATTGCAAACAGGCTTTGCATGCCATGTTGTGTTATGTGATTCATTTACATTAATTTATACAGTGAGCTTGGAATGAGTATGAATAAAATATTCATATATCCTTTACATTTTAGAGTACAGCTTGCAGAGTTACACCAGAAGAAATATTAAACACTGAATATCCAAAATTGAAAGATAATAGGCCTATAGCCCTAAAATCATGAAAATAATGATAAACCTCACTTTAACAAAAAAATAATAACTATTTAAATAGGGCCTAGACCAAAGTATTGGTGAAATTCTATTTACCATTACAATATCATCAGAATAAAATAGGCACAATTTCAGAAAATTATAATGGGAATTCAAGACTTTAAATTCTGTGAACGCCAGGCACGATTCCCTATAGAATATCGGTTTCTTTGAATTTTGCCCTAGATTTTCTTCAAATCGTGATACTTACAAATAATATAAGTATTAATAACTAAGCTTTTTAATAATCAACATTTCAAGTTTCCTGAGCGCATGCAAAGTCTTTCTACGAAATAGAACCAATTATTTCTCCTCGTGTCTCGCGTATTTCGTTTTTTCAAAGTCATTTTCAGCTCTCCTCGTATACGAACTCGGCAGAAGACACGACTCGATTGTAGTATCAGTTTCGTGATCATCGCTAACGATAACAATCTCCCGCTGTCTTTCCCGCGTGATTCACGCTCAAAACTCTTCAAATTCAGCGAGGAGAAATGACCAATGTCACGACTCACTTCTTCAATCTTTGAAAGAAGAATTATACAAATATGAGAGAAAAAAGCCCCCAAAACAAACGATTTGTTCTTTCATTTAATTTCATTTTGATAAAATTCAAATTATTGTTATTAGTTGAATCTCATATGATACCCCTTACCCCTGATTTATGTATCTCGGTGTTTGGTGTATACATACCAGTACTCATCTTATACCTCAATTTGTTGCAAAGACACATCAAAACTTTATTTTCAACCGTTTCTGTGACTTATCACACCCCCCCTTCCTCCTTCTCTCTACTATACTCCATCTGTCTCTCCCCATGTATGTTTCTCTTTCTTCCAGTTGTGTGGATGTGGTTTTGACAGACAGTAAATGTTGACATAGTCTCTTGTTGGTTATTTCTGAAGACAAAGTTCTTTGAAAGTTCATATTGATTTGAACTATTACACTTATATTTCTACTTATCATGCTTATTTGATGAATGAAACGTTTTTATTTTGGGCAGGCAGCCCTGAAGCTCAACAAACAAATATCAGACAATTTTAAAATAGCCTGCAGTGAAAAAGTCAAATTAGGATATAAAAATATGTTCTTTTATGTATGTAATTAAATATTATCATAACCTACATATTCCTAGATAGTTTGGGCACAGTATTTCTGAAGAAATTCATGTCTACAGTGCGAAATTGTTATCATGGTTACGGGGTTTTATACCTTAATATCCAGAATGCAAATTGCTGCGTGTTATGTGTTATTCAGAATTTCGCGTAAGTCGAACTGTTTCTATGGTTCAAAGGGATTCAACTTGGGCAGAGTTACATGTAATTCATGTCAGAGATGCCATTTGACTGGTTCAAAGACATTCAACTTGGGCAGAGTTACATGTAATTCATGTCAGAGATGCCATTTGACTGTGTGTGGAGTGAGGATTGTTGAGGGCTTGGTAACAACTTTGAGATGTTATTCACTCTTTCTCTCTCATTTCATTCTGTAGGACCAATCTGGACCGGATCCCCTGTCCGATATCTTCTTCAAGAAGGAGCCTTTGAGTCCTCAGTCCTCGACGTCCAGCGACAGCAAGAGCCGACGCGTCAGTGCGTCCATGATGGAAGACTTCTTCTTTGATCCGAAACCCTCGATGATCACCGGCATTGACAACGGCCACGGCGTGGTCAGCAACGGAATGGTGATGAGTGGCATGCACCAGTTCCCACACATCAAGGAAGAGATGGACTGTGATTACCAGCAGACCAACCGTATCCAATCCGAGTGCAACGGATCTATGAGAGTGCCTTCCATTCATATCCCCTGCAGCAATGGCGGTAATGCCAACGCAGCAAGATTCTCCATGAACTTCCAGCATAGTATGGACATTGTGAATAATAACAACCACTGTGGCATGCGCAGGATGTCAGCATGCAGTCCTGATTCATTGACAGTGGGCGGGGTTACGATTAAGCAAGAACCCTTGGACAATCTTCCATCCCCGTGCAATATGCAATGCAACCCGAACCCCACCAATTTACCGCCTATGGGTGTCCCTCCGACACCACCTGATGTCTGCGCGCTGGCCATGGAGACAAAGCCAATGATGCATTCCCCGACATTTCACCACCATCATCCTCAACATCAGCATCAGCAACACCAGGGGCATGTCTCCAATTCATTCACCTTCAACATCAACTTGCCACCAATGGACCACCATCACAACCACCACCACCAGCACCACCAGAACCACCTGTCGCATCATCACCACCAACAACCGCACCACCAGTCGTACAGCGGGTTCCCTCCTACTCCACCCAACTCACATCCCGGTTCTCCTGCTGACATTCCCTTTGAGGGCTCGGCTCTATGTCTGAGACCTCCTCCTCCACCTTATACTCTGGCAGTAGCGACAAAGGGTGGTCAAGGATCAACCGGAAGCAGTACCACCGGAAGCAGTTCCACTGGTCAGTCTGTCAAGTACAACAGAAAGAACAACCCCGATCTGGAAAGGAGGAGAATACACCATTGCAATTATCCAGGTAAGTTTATTTGTGATATAATATACTGTTGAGTGAGAATTAAGTGAGATACACATGTATACTTAACTATTAAAGTGGTGTTATACGTGAGATACTAGATGTTCAAAGTAAAAAAAAAATATTGAGATGATAAGTGACATTTGATATCTGGTATGCAAGATTCTAGGTGAAAACTGAGTGAGTTATTAAGTGGTATACTGAGTGAGATAATAATATACATAAGTGGTGTTATAAGTGAGATGATAGAGGTTATAAGTAAGATATTGAGTGACATACAGGGTCTGGTATGCAAGATATTAAGTGATAATTGAGTGAAGTACTAAGTGGTATACTGAGTCATTATACTCAGTGATAACTAAGTGAGATACTAATACCCCATTCACAGTGGCCTCAAACACCGCTACAGTCGCGGGACTGTCCCGCGACTGTAGCGGTGTTGCCCTTAGTGTGAATGCTCGGACCCGCTATAAACTTATCCGGGATACTCGACCGCTATAACACCGCGATAAACTATCGCGCTCAAACCATAGTAACAGCACCGGGACAGTCCCGCTGCTGTCGCGGAGTGTCTTCAGTGTGAAAGGCACTCCGCTACAGCACCGGGATAAAAAACAATGAAATACATAAGAATTTCCAGAAAAGATAGTGAAAGAAGGATAAAACACGGAAATACATAAGAAATGATAGAAAAGATAAAGAAAGAAGGTGAAAAAACAAAGAAATACATAAGAATGATAGAAAAGAAAAGGAAAGAAGGAGAAAAACAAGAAATGCATAAAAATAATGATAGAAAAGGAAGGAAAGAGGAGAACAAAGAATACATAAGAAATGATAGAAAAGAAAAGGAAGAAGGAGAAAACAAAGAAATACATAAGAATGATAGAAAGGAAAAAGAAAGAAGGAGAAAACAAAGAAATACATAAGAAATGATAGAAAGAAAGAAAAAAAGGAGAAAAACAAGAATACATAAGAAATGATAAAAGGAAAAGGAAAGAAGGAGAAAAAACAAAGAAATACATAGAAATGATAGAAAAGAAAAGGAAAGAAGGAAAAACAAAGAAATGCATAAGAAAATAATGATAGAACGAAAAGGAAACGAAAGAAGGAGAACAACAAGAAATACATAAGAATGATAGAAAGAAAGGAAAAAAAGGAGAAAAACAAAGAATACATAAGAAAAAAAAATTTATGATAGAAAGGAAAAGAAAAAGGAGAAAAACAAAGAAATACATAAGAAATGATAGAAAGAAAAGAAAAAAGGAGAAAAACAAAGAAATACATAAGAAATGATAGAAAGAAAAGGAAAGAAGGTGTAAAACAAAGAAATACATAAGAATTTCAGAAAGAGATGAAAGAAGGATAAACACGGAAATACATAAGAATGATCGAAAATAAAAGAAAGAAGTGGAAAACAAGAAATACATAAGAATGATAGAAAGAAAGGAAGAAGGAGAAAACAAAGAATCATAAGATAGAAAAGAAAAGGAAGAAGGTGAAAAACAAGAAATACATAAGGAATGATAGAAAATAAAAAAAAGAAGTGGAAAACAAAACATATAAGAAATGATAGAAAGAAAAGAAAGAAAGAAGAAAAAACAAAGACATATATAAGAAATTATAGAAAAGAAAGGGAAAGAAGGAGAAAAAACAAAGAATACAAAAGAAATGATAGAAAAGAAAAGGAAAGAAGGAGAAAATCGAAGAAATGCAAGTATTTTGTTACGTAGGTCATAAAAATCCACGCTGCAGTGTGAATGGGTACATTGAAATCTATCCCGGGACAGTCCCGGGATAACTTTTCCACTGTGAATGCATTTATAGCGGGTTTATAGCGGTGTGCCGTCCCGCTACAGCACCGCGACAGCACGAGAATAAATTTGAAAACCACTGTGAATTGGGTATAAATGAAATAGGGAGTGAGACTCTGTTTAAAATACTACGCGAGAACTTGAAAGTTACAGTGTGATAATATTAATAATCTACATGTTATTCTTAGCTAAGTCGTGATTAAGTGAGGAACTGGAGGTGAGACTTAGTTGGATACTTTTCGAATTACAAATTTGACATATCCCTTGAAATGGTCGTCCTATTGAGCTGTCAATTGTCAGGTAATGTGTATTGCGACAACGACATCGCTTCGAAAGAGACGCATGAAGAGCAGAATGATAACCTCGGGTGTTTGGGAGGGTTAACCCCAAGGGGCTAAGTCGATAACCTTTTTTTATTTTGGTGGGCAGAGCCAGAGGGCGGGGTCAAGACTGTGATCATTCAAGATCTTCACTCGACAGGAAGAGAGGAGAGAGAAGAGAGAGAGAGAGAGAGAGAGAGGAGAGAGATGAGAGGAGAAAGAGAAAGAGAGAGGGAAGGGATGAGAGAGTAGAGCATGACATTGATAGATAGAAGGAATGAAAGAGAGAGAGAGGATGAGAGAGAGGAGAGAGAGGGAGGGGTTCGGGAGTCCATCTCCCGGGATGGAAGGAATGAAAAGTATAGATGATACTTGACAAGGATGCATGAAGAAAATAACCCGCGCGATGGGAAGAGAAGGGGTGAAAATGGCTCTTACGGACATACATACCAGACATTGTATTAGCGCACATTGTTTTCAATGTTCAAGTTCAAGTTCAAGTTATTCAAACCAATCCAAAAACACAACATTTTTAACAAATAATTGGACAAAGATAGAACATGATGGTGTTTGGGACCCCGAGGAAGCAGGAGCTTGTGATAGGGGGCCCATTACCGGTAACAGTATAAACACACAAACAAGTTTAATACATTTGTAGTATATTGAATATGGCATAAACATATTACAATGATAAGTAGGGAATTAACATTGGGAATAACCAAAAGTTTTAAATCAACAACACACCACACATACCACACACATACACAAAATTAACACACCACATTACACAAATTACACACACATACACACACCCCACAGCAGCAAAACACGCAGACATACACACACGTGGCTTTACTGGTATTTTACTTTAACATGTTTTGTAATTTCTCCAAAAAGCATTATTTTTTACATGAAAGTTTCTAAATTTGATAATGTTGGGCTGGGACTGATGTTTTAGGGGTACCCTCACTTGGTTCCATTCTTTGTGATGCAACAACTAAAAAAGAGTTTCAAGCAGTTTGTGTCGCTTGCTAGAGGTTGATTGGATTAGGTTTTTCTCTGAAGTGTGTTATACTGAATGAGGTAGAATTTAACAATAACGCATCTTTTAGAATGAACTATTTTGAGGCCGATTGAGATTTGTACATGAATATCAAGGCATTCAAAGAGACCCAACTTCTCAAGAGGCAAAAATTGATTTGCAAAATAAGGGTACTTGGATTCTGTAATTTGAATTTCTGTAATGATCCTGATGGCTTTCTTCTGAAGGACGATCAACTTGTTTATATGGCTCCTATACGTATTCCCCCATGCAACATTACAATAAGTTAATGTAAAAGTTTTTAAAAGTAAATGTAACATTTGTTTAAAAAAATAAAATTTTTATCATTATGATCCTAATCTTTAAAAAAAAATGGGTACCGTTATGAAAGTGTAGTTTTTCTTGACCTATTTTAATAAAGCTTGTGCAAAACTACAAATATGTAACTACAGCTGTGATAACGTCTCACTGATACTGGTTTCACAACGATCGAGTTCCCAAAATAATATCGTGACCCTTTTCGCAAAATATTGTACCACTGAACTCCCTCAATTCCATATTCTAATTATTTAATTGTTCCGTGTGTTGCGTCAAGGTAATTCATATTCTATCGATTTGATTGAGCTAATACAGGAACCACGGTTTAAGCGGTCAGACAATAAAAATAACTATACCCCGTCGGTCACTGGAAGATAGAGAAAAAATGCATTATGAAAACGTGAATCATATTATTATGCCCAAAGGTCATAGTCACTTCTACAAAAAGATATCGTGGCATGGATGAATTGAGGCTGTTTATTATGTTTTTCTCCTTTTTTTTAATTGTATGGTGTTGTCCGTTCCAGTTCACCTGTAAGCACTCGTTGAAGGTTAGGGCAATGACAAAAACGTACTAATATTACTTAGCAAATGTACCAACATGCTATTAGATAGGCTGGACTGATCTCAATTTTTATATCATGAACCGATTGGGTCATTTGGAATTCGCCAGGTTGTTTATGATCTTGTTTTGCTTTTTTTTTTTTTAGAATGGGAGATTGAATGAGAGATAACCCATATTCATTTTGTAAACAGAATTTGAGAAGCCACGTTAATTAGCAAATAAAAAATGTTTATTTGAAAGTTCATTCTATGTTTTCACGTTCTGTTCATTATCAGGAATGAACCTTTGTTTTTAATACACAATTATACATACATATTTTAACCGGAACGTTTTGGACAGTGATTGTAACAGAGACCCCCTTAATATTGTGTTATAATTTTTAAAGAAATATTATAGTTTCTGCTGTATTCATATCCATTGATTTTCGATCTAATTACGGAGTATCACTATTCAGTAAATTAGTTCAGATGTGGTTATCTTGACGAAAATGATAGTTGGACAAATATTTTATCACCATCCCACCCTCATCTTTGCTCTAATGAATCTGATATGGTATGTAATTAGCAGACGATCGATAACTGGGAGAGATGATCGGATGAATATCGATTTACTTGTCGTCTGCTCGGTCAAATATGAGGCGCCAAATGGCCACAGCCGAGCATACGCATAATGGAGACATATTATAATGGTATCTCACTTGCCATGAGATGGATTTGAGACGGATTTGGGACTACTTTGAGACGAGTTTGAGATGGTTTTGAAACATGCCGCGGAGATGTCTTGGAGACGTCTCAGGGACGGAAAAAGTATCAGAGACGTCTCCGCGACGGAAAAAAAAGTATCGGAGATGTCTCCGCGACGGAAAAAAAGTATCGGAGACGTCGCGCCGACGCGTCGTTGCGAAGTCAGATACTACCATAAGATCTAATCACGCAGGGACGTACAGGTATTTTTTTCAGACACACAGGAGAAATGTACCCTTACTTTTGCTACACATGTACAGCCATGTCGAAACTCAAGTTGGCAGCCACACTCCGCAGTATTGTGAAAATATGTCGGGTCGGTTGGGACCATAATGTAAAAATGAATAAGATCATGAGTTGACTTGATATAATCTGGCTCTTCTTCATATATCCTATATGAAGTCTTTACTGACATCATTTCGGTAAACCAGCCCTGAATATACTTGCATTTGTCTCCCAATCCTGCCTCGGTGATCATCATCTCATTTCAAATTCAATATTTGACGACAATTTTAGAGCAAGAAGAATAAAAAATTGAGCGTGGCGTTCGTCACGATAGAATCTCAAGAATCAATGATTGCGTATTGACTTACATTGTATTGATTGTTAAAACAAACTTTGGGGATTGAAAACTGAAATTTGATGAAGACAAAGAAGGTGTGAATTCTATATATTTGTGTACATTAAATGTTTACTTTAATGATGTTGTCTTTGTATAATTCAGATCAAGCTCGCTTTTCTCAGTTGTCATGTTTGCATGTCCTCATGCCGTGGTCTCAACTGATCGTATATGTTTCTGCCAAGTGCGTGTCCCGAAACCTGCGTCGAGCGACTGCCAAGTACTTCTGTGATTCTTTGCGTTTCGACATAAAATAAAATCACTTTGCTTCTGCATGCATGGACAAAAGAAAAGAAAGCAAAAAAAAAAAAAAAAAA
>CALNVZ010003428.1:37918067-37949087 GCA_940671915.1 Paracentrotus lividus
GGAGAGAGAGAGAGAAAGAGAGAGAGAGAGAGAAAGACAGAGAGAGAGAGAGAGTGAGAGAGAGAGAGATTGGACAAAAACTGGGAGAAATTATATTAATGATTTCAGAAGAGAAATAAAGAAAGAGAGATAGAGAGAGAAGAGTAAGACGAAAAGAAAACATCAGGCAGTAAAGACAGACAAGATAGAGAGGGAGAGGTAGGGGGAGTATACTCTCAAGTGGGACACATGACATCACACAAGCCAGAGCAAGGTTTTTCTAGTGTCCTCTTATGATGATAGGCGCCATTTTGATAGACAGGGAGGACTAATGTCTTTCCCCACTAGAACTCTCAAATAAGTCCCTCTAGGCAATTTCTAGAAAGAAACATGTTTCTAAAATTATGTGGACGTGTAGCTGTGAACCTTTTGTTCTCAATAAAATCTAGATTGAAAAGAAAAGCATGGAATTTACTGCAAAAATAGAAGGAAAGAAGAGAACAATTATTTTATTTATTGTTTTTCCGTACAAATTCTCTGTTTACATAAATGTATCCTTTCATATTACAAAATGATTCATAAATCTCCTCAGGCAATGTTGCCTATGTTTTGGCCTTTTCTTTACTCGGTTTGTAAGTTGAATTGAATTTCGTGAGTTTCAACGGGGGATGTGGCACCTGTTTCAACTAGGATTCTGCTCTGTACTTCCGATTATCCATTGACCACTTCTTTCAACCACTGAAGTTTGTAAGTGAACAATCCTACGCCTTGTCATCGTCATGTCATGGTTATAATAATCACACTTTTCTTTCTGTTCCATCAATAATTGACTAATGTTAGTTGATTTGACCTGTTGGGATCAAGAGCTAGAAAGATTTAAAGCCAAAGGGATAAATTGAACGATCAGACAATAATCTGAAGTTCGGCCTTGATCAGAGAAATATTAGTGTTCGAGCTCTCAAGTAGTTGATGGCTATTATAAAAAAAAAAGGATTTCTGATATGGGGATGGGAAGTGGGTAGAGAAGAGAGAGATAGACTGAAGAGAAGCAGAGGACTCGAGAGAGAGAGAGAAGAGGAATGAGAGAGAGGAGAGAGAGAGAGAGAGAGGATCGGGGGGTAAACTCGTTAGGCCGGCATAATTTACCGGTACATATCACAATTTTAAACTTTTTTAAAATAAAGCAATTTCTACATTGAAAATATTTTTAGCTATTTTATGAAGGTCATTGACAGGTTACAGGGATTATGGACAAAATATTCTTACTGTGTAGAGGTTCAATTGAATTAATAATATTTTAGCTTCAGTAGACATCTCAAAGAGTATCGTCACGTGGTATAAATAATTTGTTTCATTCATCCGTAAGCCATAAAATTGTATATTACAATAGCTTTAAAAGTTATTTTAATATTATTTGGTAAGCAAGGTCCGTGCTTCATAGGCCTACACAATGAACATGCATGGAATGCCATACCTAGAATAATTTCGTGTGAAATTAATTTTAGATTATTATGATGTTTTTGTGGAATTTTTATTATCAATAAATCAATATGACTCTCATATAAAATTAACAAAAATTTTAAAAAGAGAATTATTGTTATGACATGCTTACTATTTCTATGTTTTATTCGTTTGTCAATTAACATTTCAATGATAACATAGATAGATTTATCAATTAACCTTTATAAATTAATTGGCACATTCTCAACAATTTCGTTTGACGTATTATTCATTTTATGATAAGTTGTTCATAATATCATGAAATTAATCATTCATTTTTGCTGATATATTAATTTGTAGTTTGATTTTTCAATTATACATTTATTTGTTTATTTATTTATTCATGTTTTATTTAATACAAATGATAACAAACACGGTGGAGGGTAGTTCGGTTCAGTTATAAAACTGCTTTACACCGAAGCCCTCCACCTGGTACAGACATAAAATATAAACAATTTTCTTTAGATGTTAGGACATTGCAAGAGCTCTAAAATACTGTGTAAATATATACATTTTTGAAGGGCTTCCTGAACATATACAGTCATGTATGTTGTTGCAAATTTGGTTTAAGGTCAAGATTATTTTGCTTGCTGATTATTGTCGAGGCCATTAATATGTGATCCTTACACTTTTGATTTTTTTTTCGCGGCGCCATATTTTCATTTATTGATAGAGACACACTTGTAAAAGGCAATCTTTTCAATGACTCGGTATGACTTCGCACGTATATGGACATTCCAAACCCACACAGAACAAAATAAAACATCGACGAATTTTCTAAATATTGTCCGTTGCCATGGATTTCTTTCATAGATACCGGAAGCCTGTATAATTATCTTTTTTTGAAGAGTAAATTTGCAGAGTATGTTGTAACTTCGTATCGGGGAGCTACACTTGTCTTCTTTTATTTGATTTCAATTCTGGTGGGCTTTATTGAAAATTGACTGGATTATAAGACATCAAAGAGGGAAATGATTGTAAGAAGGTGTCAAAGATGATTGACGTTTGGAAGAATACGAACAAAACAACCTGTCGCCTCAATATTTGGAGATTCGATTTGTCGTGCATTGTTGAAAAATAGCAAGCTGTGCGGCTTACAAATAAATATTAGTCCTGTTGCCTTTTTGGCAAAACATAGAGTTTGCTTTGTGCGTTTGCTTTGAATAAGACATTTATGGTATAGCTTATATTGATTATAGCGGTGTTTTGCTATACAGGGCCCTATATCATGAAATTTAAAATTTTGTATTCATGTATGTCTCTCTTTCATTGGCTTTTGCTGGTTCGCTAGGACAATTACCCCACCTGTCGGGAACTACCCCATAACCCAAACCCTGTAGGAATGCTTGTCCGCGTCATACGGTTTTGTCTTTACCCCTGTATTGTCATGCCTTTCTGGGCAAAATGAAGGAGGTATGTCCCCCTTTTTTATGGCCATCGGACACATTTTCTAAAACAACCATCCGGCCTATTTTCAAGATGTCCGCCAGCTTTTGTTAATTATAATGGGTCCTTCTTTTATTCAGGTGTAACATAAGATTCTAAACTCTGTATGGGAAAATAATACCATAATAATTATGTGGATCTATTTGTTTTGGTTCAAATTATTTCCCCCAAAGTAATAACAAAATAAATAGGTGACCTCCAAAGAAAATTGGTATGGCGTACATAAACAATTTAATTATGAGCTCAATTAATGATGGCACGGGAGTGTGTTTGTAATCTACACTTATTTGGAGCTGGAGTTGAAACGAATCGTGCAGAGATGAGAAAAGGGAGCACATTAATGTATACATCCTATTATTGTACTTCAAAATAAGTTTGGATTCGACCCTGTGGGGGCGAACTTTTTTCATTGCTTGATGCTTATTTCTGTGCCAAAATGCAAACATTTGGAGGAGATATAATAGAGCAGACTGAACGAATGATTCGTCTTTTGTCAACTGTGAAAAACATTCTTCATAAATGAGCAATGGAGGTGGATAATAACACTGTCTGGTATAAATCTAATCTGCTTCAAAAGGATTCATGGGTCCTAATGTGCCTAAGGAAATAAAAGCGTTTATTATGATTGTCAATATTTGGGCCACAACCTTTTTGAAAACTACTCTCAAGACCTGAATAACTAATTTCAAATCTATATTAACCTTGACATTGTTAGACCTTGGGAAAATGCGGAAACATTTTCTTTTCTTGGTTCATTACATTTGCTTGAATAGGTCTGAATTTGATTTGACATCATGTTTTCCAGATTAGGCGATTTGACATAAGGCTGTGACTATCCTTCACATTTGTGATAAAAGCAACTTCAAATGCTATGTTCATATATAATTACAAACAAGTTTTAAGGGAACATAATGAGCAGTAATATTAATACATTATTTTTAGAAGAAGAATCTTGTATGCATGATGATAATGTTATTGCACTTTTATTTTATATGTTTACATACATTACATCATCAGGATCATATTCATATTGGAGAAAAAAATACACACAAGTACATGACTTTAATATGGTTCTGTCGTTTGTTTGTTTAGAACACATTAGTACAGTAATCCATCTTGAAATGTTTTCTTTTTCTTTCCTCTTGATATATCTGCTTAAAATGTATCAGCCATTATAGATTGATGAATCGGTATATAGGTGTTACAGATTAAAGGAGGAGTCCGGGCTGAAATGAAAAAGTTTTGTAAAATTAAGTAAAATTCATCAAGCACAACACAGAAAATTTCATCAAAATCGGATGAAAAATAACAAAGTTATGCATTTTTTAGGTCGTGATTTTTTTTTTGTAAAACAGTTCTTGGCAATTGTCTCATTGCCTCATTTGAATATTTGAATATTCAAATGAGCAAACTGATGATGTCACAGTCCCCCTACTTCTTGTGTATTTTATTATATGAAATCCTACTTATCTCATTTTTTCATATATTGCTTATACAGAAAATCTGTCCCTTAAACTGAAATAAGTAAAAGCACTTGTGACCTTGAACATTCCACAAGGATTAATCCGTGTTTTTATGTCCTTGGGGCAGAAAATCTTGATAATTGGTATTTCATACAATAAAAAACAAAGAAAGTAGGGGGACTGAGACATCATCAGTTTGCCAATTTGAAGAACTGTTTCCTAAAAAATTCAAAGCCTAAGAAAATTCATAACTTTGCTATTTCTTATCTGATTTTGATGAAATCTTCAGTGTTGTGCTGTTTCAATTTTACTTTATTTTTCTTATAATGCAAACTCCAGCCCGGATGAATCCTTTAAAAGTGTTTTGATAATGGTACGGACCTGAAAAATAATATCAAAAGTTTTTCATCACACACCATACCAGTGCCATGTATTCTCTACATCCAATACGTGGGCGCAATACAATAACATAAAATGAATTTGGTAGAAGATTAACCGAGATTTGTACTTTTTACCACATGTAATTACTTCAAAACCGGGATGTGCTTTTATTGTTGATTGAAGACGGATTCAGAGCTGTTTGTATGATTGTCTGCTAGGTATTGTTGTCGCTATTAAAGTCCAGGGCATGATCGATTTGTGTGAAACGAGTTTGACAATCAAAAAGAAATCAAGGTTTTACAGTCCAAGGTCATTCATTATCTTGTTGAGTTTGAGCGAGAGAAGGGAGAGAGAGAGAGACAGGCAGAGAAAGACATAGAAAGAGAGCAAGAGAGATATAGCAAGGAAACGAGAGGGGAAATTAAATAAATATGTATTGAGAGAGGGGAATAGACCAAAAGTGCGAATATTTAAATCGGAAAGAGAGAGAGAGAGAGAGAGAGAGAGAGAGAGGGGGGGGGGATGGATGGATTTATTATTATTATTAGTTTGGGGGTCGAGGGGCTAAGAGTTGACAACATAAAACAATGATACATGTTTAGTCCTTAAATTCAAGTCCTGACGATTATTGGTATTTCATGCCCCGGGCGTTACACAATATCAAAATGAATGTCGACTTTTGTGAAATGCCAATTTTAATCACTATTTATTCACTGAACAAGTGCACGCCACAAATAATAAACACATGACTCCCTTTTTGTAGGGATTCCTCGATACTCTTTCCTGCATCAATGTCATAATAAAAGTCGGTGTATGGATATGATTGTGAACGTTTTGATTAATGACCATTTAGGGATAATCTCCCTGATCTTGAAAAGATATTTATTCTTGTTGACGGTAACTCGATAATGAACTTGTGTTATTTATTCAGGGTCATTAACTATCATTGCCATTGGCTATGCCTCATTTAATATCGGAATCCAATGTCAATACACGAATTTTTGCATTATTATTATTTTGCGTCCCTGTAAATACAGGTTTTAAGGATTAGGTTGTCCCAGCCTTTCAATAATTTGCAAGCTCCAATAAAGTTTAAACAGTAAAACAGATTCTTTACAAATGGTAGGACTTTATGATCAGTTTTTCCCGAGTTGCCCCTAAAACTGAGATCTCTAATTACCGAACTAACATTGGGCTAAAGTGGTGATGTAATAAATTTGTATGTCGAGCTGTATGCTAAATTTGTTGCTGAGTTGTATCGGCGAGCAATTCGGCATCCAAAACGATGCAAAGCTCGCGAGCGTAGTATACCGTTCAGTTGACCGCTGATCTCGCACCGCGTCCGACGCTGTGTGCAACTCGGCCAGCGCGGTGTCCAGACTCGGTTTGCGCATAGACCCTCGATCCTATACAACATCTAACACGGTACCCAACTTGGTAAAGCCCGGTGCCGAGTTGGTGGCCAAGTTGAAAAAAGCTCGGTAGATGAGACGATGGGAGTTGTTTAATCTTTTTGGTATAAGTAATGTGGCCTACCACCCATGTACTATTTCATAAGAAATATATTATCTACACTTGCACGTACTCTCTTCACATGACTCACTCTGCAAATACAGACTCTATTATGACAAATTATATATTGTTTGGAAAGGATGTGATTCTCACTGTGTTTTTGTCATAAGGTAGGTCCAGGGAAATACATAGCCAATTGTAGTCTTTTTTATTAAGACTCTGCTTTATGCACTAAAGTTAAGACGTCGGTATTTCACTGTAGGCCTATATACCTGTATTCTAATAGTATGCTAAATAAACACTTATTAAGAGTTATCTAAACTATGCTGCGGTCAGACTTAAGTTCCGAGTTACCCGCGGATATGCAATCTATTCACCGTATACAGAACCATTAATAAAGGATGTAAATTCCATGTAGTTGTCCGAATCAAGTGTGTGATACTATCACATGCTTGCCTGATTTATTTGTAGGCCTCTGTGGAAAAGATACGTCTCTTTGCCGAAAAAAAACATTCGAGCAATTGAAGTAATACTGTCCTTTTTTATTCGTCAGTACCTTATTTCAACTTTATCATTGTCTCTTTGACGTTTTAATGAAACCCTTGATCGTGTTGATAATGTATTGTATCGTTCGTATATCATTCAGTTGTCATTGAGTCCTCTGGGTATGAGGGTGTTTCACCAAATCGTTTGTAGAGTTACGAATGACTCTACGAACGACTGGAACGTGTTCTCGGGTGCTATAGTAATGACCATGCTTAACCAATTAGCACAAGAAATGATCACCAGTCGTTCGTAAAGTCATTCATAACTTACGAACAATTTGGTGAAACACAGCCCAAATAACAGACAGCCAGGTACGGGATTTCTGATTTGTGAAGCTAAAAATAGGCGGGGGTTAGGAGCAGGGCAATGGAGACGAATACCTGTAGATATGAAATGGCAGGTATTCTGATAAAATTCTGATAAAATATGTTGTAATCTTCATTACATGGGCTGTTCAGACACCAAGATGCACACCTCTACTTTGCCTTAATTTTTTGTCTGGATGCAAATAAGTTATCAGTCTGCAGGGGTAAATGGATGGGGCGTGGCGCTGTGTGAAGAGGTTGGAAAGAAGAGAAGTGATCAGAAATTTTTTTTTCCAGAGAGATGGTATGAAATGAAATGTAGATAAAAGTGCAAATAAGTTATAAGATGAAAAGTTGTGGAAAGGTGAACATTGTGAAGAGATTTGAAGAAAGATAGAAAGATGGACAGCGTGGAGAGTCCTCAATTTCATTTGGATTTCTGTATATTTCATTGCTTTGTTATTTCTTATGTATTCGTCTATCATATTTGTATCTTGTGTTTTTATGCATGAAATTTGAATAAATTGAATTGAAAAAAAAAATGAATTGAGATGGGGGAGGAGAGGTATACCAGAGACACAAAGGTTATTCGTCACAATGAAAGTTAGTGAAGATACATATAACATAATCTTGGGCTTTTAAAGCAATTATCAGTCTAATTATTGTGAAGTACATTTGTAGCATCATTGTTCGATTTCGGCAACACATTTTACTTTTGTGTTTTTATGTGCTTTGATGCACTTATCAATCTAATTGTAAAAGATAATTTTGTAGAATCATTGTTCGATTTTAGCAACATTCTCCTTGAACTCCTGAACATTTAACTCTCAACCACAAACATAACTGTGGCTCTTGTGGCTCTCGTGGTGACGGGATAATTTTAGGTTCATTACCTGGATTTCTTCCAACAACAATAAGAGTTATTAATGTTAAACCCTTTATTTATCTACGCCTTTGTATTTTTGCGCAGGTTGCACAAAGGTTTACACGAAGAGCTCCCATCTGAAGGCCCATCAACGCATCCATACAGGAGAGAAACCATACAGGTATGTTGAAACTGGAATGGTTCTGGGACAACTATACCCCCTAGACAATAACCCTCGGACAACTACCCCCACCAAAAATCAACCCCTAACCCTAATCATATCTATGGGGGTATTTGTCCTGCTGGGGTTATTGTCCAGGGGTAGTTGTGCTGACACGAATTTGAATATGTATAGAGTAGTGCATATATACACAAGTCTTTAGGACATGTTGGGTCAAAATTATCTTATTCTTGGTCTATTGGGGTCTTGGGGGGGGGGGGGCGTACGTCACCAATGAACCCCATGAAGGGACCCTTTTATATACTTCTTTATTGTTGCAGAATACCCCTATGTGTTCTAAACAAGTTAAATCAATGTGAAGGGTGTCAACCTATATTCATGGCATCGGGGGGGGGGGGGGGGGGGTGTACATCATTAAGCAGAGCTAAGTATCCAACCCACCCCCTTCTTCAGCCATTTCATCACCGTCACTCCTCAAATAAAAACAATCCAGGAGAATATTTGTTCTTATGGGAGAATTTCGTTTTTCCTCGAAGTGATGTCATCGTCTGAAAACCAAAGGAAAAATATTCACAACAATGCATTTATCGCTTCTTGCATTCATGAAATTAATTCATTCATGCCCAATGTTAATGTGATTCACGGCTAACTGAACCACACAATGAACGTGGGTAAATGCTATTTTATAATTAATGTGACAAAATTAGCATGTGTGTCGAAAATTATGTTCATATTCATCCACCAAGACCGTCAAAACAACTGATTAATTCTTGATAAATGTAAACAATAGACTCATTCCAACATCTAGGTCTTTCTAAATCGTTAAAAGCTCAGTGATATTTGTAAAAAAATGCTATATATATTTGGACTTCCTGTTGTTCGAAAGAAGAAAAGAAAATTTGTTTGAGAATCAGTAGACAGAAATGATTGACTATTCAATAAGTGCAGGGTCGCGTTTGGTCACGTCGAGTTACAGGCTCAACTATTATTGTCATCATATTTAGCACCGTGAAATCGCTTTTAAATGGGAAATTTTTGACGATTAGAGTACCATGACTGTATACAGTTAAGCGAGGAATCCATACGATAGTTTACAATTGAGTTTATAACTTCAAATAATTATGTGAAGAAAAAAAATTTCTGTATGTAATATAATTCAAGAGTAATATTTTGCTTTGTCTGCAAACAATCAATAGGACATAATCTGTTGACATTTTCAGCAGTTATTGTTTTAAAGATTTTTCCAATAATACATTAACATTGTGTCTGTGTGCTGTTGCTAGTGGAAACATTACAAATCATTCAGCCTTTTATTGAAAATATTTGCTAGACATATTAAACAACGGTTGAATGATTGCGTTTATTATAATTGTCCGCCCACTTCATGTCAACGGGTTAATAAGTCTATTATTCATTATTTCATTCAGGATTTTAGAATTGAAATACACTCGATCAATTTTGGTTTTTACCGAGTCTGTAATTCATGTTTTCCAGCTCTAAAGCTCAAGCTCCAAGTGGTATTGTCAAAAATGTTTTGGAAAGTAGATTTTAATTCTGGTGTCAACCGCATATAATTCACCTTATAATTATGACGAATTTTAAGTTACCAGGAAATTCTGTTTGTTTCGAACCTCACTTGTTGTCGAGATCACATTCGCTGCATCACGGGAAAAAAAATCAGCACAAGTTTAAAGCCAGTTTAGCTTAACATTAATGTTTCAGGACCAGAACTTTGGATAACCTATGACTATACAAATACTAAATCCGTGTTCAAAATGTTGTTGAGAGAAAGAGCGTGAAGGGGAGATAAATGATGTGAAAAGAGACATGATAGGCGAACATCTCTTCTGGGTTTCATGGTTGAATAGGCCTACTCTAACCAAACGTGCAGTGTACACCTTTATTTGGATTAACTTTAATCCCGAAGTAATACAAGAAAAAAAAATATTGATCGATTTTAGGGTATATTTAGCAGAGCTAAATCCTCCATTTCTAAACGGTAGCGTTTTCTCTCAGGCTTATTTTTACTCAATTGTCTCTTAAACATGCAATAAAAAGGTTATCTTTAAAAAAAAAGGGGGAAAAAAGAGAAAAAAAGTAATCGGATCATGCTACGGACACGATGGGATAAAATGACATTAAAATGAAACGCATTAGAAACGGATTATGGATGGCACTGAAGTTTCTTATAGTAAATGTCCTTCTAATGAATTATTCAGAGCGTGATTGTCTTTATGCAGAATATTTACTGTTTGCTTGTACATGTCGCACTTGTACATTTATTAGTTCCATTACCGTGTCTATTTCATATTGATGTTATATCATCCGTCAAGCTCCTAATAAATGCACTAATATTTTATACCTCAATTTAAATAAGTTAAATTTGTAAAAGCCGGGTATTTACTGACGCTGCTGTGGATTTGCCAATTTATACAAAACCATTTTTTTTAAATCGATTTAACGGAATAAATCCAAATTATATTATTTTACATTGCAGACATTTTAATGATTTCTCCTCATGTTTTTTTTTTTCTGCAGATGTACGTGGAATTCCTGCCAGTGGCGTTTCGCTAGGTCTGATGAACTGACAAGGCATTACCGTAAACACACTGGAGCGAAACCTTTCAAGTGCAAGGTCTGCGAACGGTGCTTCTCTCGATCAGATCATCTCTCATTGCACATGAAGAGACATCAGGACAAGATGAATCACCAGCGAAATGACGCGTCGCAGACGTCCATTGCGCAACATCTCTAACGGTGACGTCGTATCTGGCGTCATGAAACAACGCTGATATGACAGTGACGTTTTAAAACAACGTTGGATATTTTACTTGTTATTTCATCTATGTTGATGTATACGACTACGCAACGAATGTGACGTTTAGATTGACGCATGCCATATGGCATTAGTATGAAGAACAAGTGATAGGGAGATGAAAGAGAAAGAGGACGAAAAGGAGAGAGAGGAGGGAGATATGTCAACATAAAGAAACGTTAGAAGCAAAGTCTTGACGACGAATAGCGCATCGGTCATGTCGGCAGTGGAGCCAAAGTTGAAAGAATAAACGTAATTCTAAGCTTTTCGTCTGACGGTATAGTATAATGACGTCGATGAAGGTGCCAGCTACCAGGGCAGTAACCACAGTTCCAATTTGAATGCCAATATTTCGCCACGGCAATCATGTGACAATTGCGTAATAAAACAATACTTTATATCGTGATGTAACGAATGTGGAAACAAATGAACGATTCCAAAACCTTGACCAAATCTGTCTGAGATTGGGATATTGTAGAAATAGATTTATTATCTTTACATTGTACATCAAATTTATTTAACATTTTATATAATTTCTATAAGAAATACATCGTTCATTGTCGTTATGTCTTCCTTATTTTTTTTTTTCCAAGTGAAATGTCTTCCTTACATAAAGACAATTATCAAATTGCTATAGTCCATGAACAAAATAATATTACAACACAATTTATGATATATCTTTATGTACGCCTCTCATTTTCTTCTCTCTCTCTCTCTCTCTGTCTCTGTCTCTGTCTCTGTCTCTTTCTCTTTCTCTACCTCAATTTTCTCTCCCTCTCTCCTCTTCTCCCTGTCTCTCTTTCCTACATTCTGCCTCTGACAATCTTTCAATCTCTCTTTTTATCATCTCCTTAATTTTTCTCATCTTCAAAAAGCTCAAGATCTTGAGTCAAGGCTTTATATAATAGTCTCAACTTATCACATGCATAGTATAAATCATGTATGCTGTTTTTACAATTTTCACAAATTGAAACTCAAGTAACAATATTTATCCAACAAAATCCTACATAACAGTAAAATACGCGATATATTGGATTCTAATTTATGCTTAATCGAATCTTTGAGTAAAAAATGCGAGAAATCCACAACACACCTTTAATCTTTGATAATTTTCCTCCCGTAATCATCGAAAATTTCATGAAAATTAATAGATATATTGAATCTGATAGTGGTGTATAATTCTAGCTGACATCTCGCATTGACTTCCTCTGCGTTCGAGTCGTGCGTTCACCTGATAGAGGCGAACTTTAGTAAATGAACCACGCTAAAAACCCGGGAGGAAATTGTTGAGGGCAAGACATAGGTGTTTGTGGACAGGTGTGCCAAGGGGGGTACATTATTACCCCTCTGAGATCCCAACTCACCTGTTACCGCTCTTTAACGTCATTGGGGAGTATTACATTAATGAGTGTTGGAATCGTTTAAGTCAATCGGCTGATTAAGTTACATTGTATTGGCGTATGTGGCATACTTTGTCGGCGGGTTCACAAAATGTAACTAATGATGCTTTTTACTGATTTTATTTCGCTTAAAACTTAAAAAAAAAACAACAACTAAGGCTTAAATGTTATGTCATGTCATGCAGCAGACATCAGAGAACAAAAATGCTTAGAGGGTGAAATGAATTCCATAATTTTGTAACATTATCGTTTCATGAAGATTGCAATAATTGTCATTGAAAATATTTCTGTTTTTGTACGATCGTTAATTCATATACAAGAGAGCAATAAGACCACACAATATTATAATAGTTCCTCTCATTTCTAGCAGACAATCAAGAAAAAAAAAATATTATGCAGTTTATTGCCTTTAGACATCGATATGATACTAAACTTTATACAAATTTGTACATATCTTGAACATTATTATTGTAAATTGATATCTTTGTATTTATTACCTTTAAATGTTTCATTCCTTATCGTGCCTTCTATAAAGTATAAAGACAGACTTTATTTTCAAATACATTAATTTTCTCGAACTTTTTATACAATGCAGTTTGCAAAATTTATATTCTGATGATATCAACCTATTTCACGCGTTATCAACGAAGAAAACCAACAATTGTCAACGTCATAGAATGACCTATGGAATTTGCTCAAAAACGTTTTAATTGCTTGTATACAATCAGTTGTCCTAGCACCGTGAAAACATACCAAACAAAATGTCAATATCGAAGGAAAATTGAAATAGTAAAAACTTGAATTATTTTGGTATCTCAAGTTTTTATTTTGAAGGTCAATACGAGAGAAGAAAAGGTCATCTATTTGTGGAATGAAGGGGATAAGAAATATATCTCAAGTCTCTTGGGGAAAACGCCTACACAGTTTGATCCTAGAAACTGATGACAATAATTTATTTCATATTTTTCGCTGTTATTGAGCCAACCCGATTTGATTCGATTTTCATTCTTATCAAAAGTAGTCCCAAATCGACTTTCTCTTTATTTTGGATGGGCATGCAACAAGCTAGTGTCTCTGTTTTGCATATTATATAATGTATATTCATAATTGCTGCTCTTTATTCTTAAAGTTCTTATTTTATTCAATGAATTAAAAATCTGACTGAAGACTAAAATTAACCTTTTTTGGGGTCCATTGAGGGCCTTTCCACAACAAATAATCACAATATAGCAATAGCCAATCGAAATCGTTGTTGCACACGCTTTTATTTCAAAAGACTGACCAGCGACCAATCAGAGTAGTTTTTTTCAAACTTGGAATTGATCACAAACTTATGTGTTACGGGGCCCTGATACGGCCCCACTTGATCTGGAATGGTTTATGGGCCAAATTTTTCACAATGTATATTGATTCTATATATTTTTTTGTTCTTTAAAACTTTTATATAGTGTTGTATTTTTTTTTTTTTTTTTTTTTTTTTTTTTTTTTTTTTTTTTTTTTTACATATTTGATACAATTCTGACAATGATTATTCTTCTGCTTTCTTAGAATGATTCTCTTAGATTTCCTGACATGATCGAGTGCGTGTCTGTATGAATTTGAAATGGATGTTCAGCATAGGGTTATGGACAGCGGTTCGTGCCAAATTTTTCAGGAGACATGATAAATGAAGTGGCTTCCATTACGTCCGCATGCTGCATCTCTGTTTTATACACACGCTATGTTTTTCGATGACATGAAGTTGTAATACTGACGATGTGATTAGTCTGTACGTCGTACAATATAACTTTAAAAGCAGGACTGTCTGTTTATGAAGTTTTCAGTTGATTTGTAAATTTTTCTTGCAGCTCAAAGATTTACGGATAAATAAGTACTTGTGTTCAAAATCATTCGACATCAACATTTTGACGTTATGATTTTTTCTGTTATTTTTTTATTTTTTATTTTTTATTATTTTTTTTGTGGGTTATTTTTAATTTGCAGCTCTATACAGACGAATATTGAAGATATGTCTTTGTATCATTTAATTATGACTAATGACTCCCATAGTCAGGGTAATTTTGTTTTGATTTCACATTTAATTGTGCAAGTAGTCACAGAAAGTGTGAATTATATAATAATAATTAAACAATGTATTATTTGGATCTACCAAGAGTTCATCTTAAAACTCAACGAACGTTCTTTTCAGCATTTAACTTCGAGTAATTCAAGGATTATTGGGCACTCATCTATTTTGTGCTCTTTTATCGAATATCGAATTTCATTGTCGTTTTACAATATCAAAGTTTTTATGAGATTATCTGCCTTTAAAATGTATCGATGTCCTTGATAAACATTTTTTGTCTTTGTCTGTAAATATATTTCTTATCATAGATAAACTTATTTGACGTTGTACTTTCTGTATGTTCTTCCCATGCCTTTATCCTTATCTTTCAACAAAGAGAATAAAACTTTTAGAATGAAAAAAATATAAATTGTCTTGTCCAATGCTTTATGTAATGTGAGTTGTTAATGTGTTGGATTATTCGGTGTTATAATGTCAAACATGTGTCTGTGCGTTCAGTTTAACGAAATTGAGTTGTAACGAGATATTTGGTTTGATCCTCGTTATAACGAGAGTGGACTGTGTTTGGTCCAATTATCATCCGACTCGTGCCAGTGAAATAAGAACATCATTTTGACATGTGTGTGCGGATGTATGTGTGTGTGTGTGTGTGTGTGTGTGTATGTGTGTGTGTGTGGGAGGGGGTAGGTCGACAAGTACATTTTGAGAAACAGTCATGGCTATAGGCAATCAAGCAAGAAAAAGAAACACACAAAAAAAAAAAAAAAAAAAAAAAACGGGGATAATATATGGATATTTCGAGATGTAAATTTGGCCCAATAATATTGATATTGACAATAGAAGACACGTAGTCGTGACAACTTAAGAATAATCATATAAACAATATTGAAGATAAAACATGGGTGTTTACGACTTAATGCCACTTTGTGCGTTTTTATTTTTGTTTTTCCTCCATATTTCTGCATCTAAAGCAACAAAAAAAAAAAAAAAAAAAAAATTACGGGATGGGAACATTAAGAGTAAAAGTAATAATAAAAGGCTAAGCAATTTGTAAAGATGTTTCAAAATTGAACAAGCTTTTCACTGACACATGAGGTAACATGGTAGAAGAGGATAGATAAAGAGTGTGAGAGAAAGAGAGAGAGATAGATAGGTAGAGATATAGAGTGAAGGAAAGGAAGAGAGAGAGAGAGAGGGGGGGGAGAGAGAGATAGAGAGAGAGAGAGAGAGAGAGAGAGAGACGAAGAGAGAGAACGAGAGAGAGAAAACAGAGAGAGGGAAAGAGAGAGGAGAGAGAGAGAGAGAGAAGAAGAAGAAGAAGAAGAAGAAGAAGAAAGAGAGAGAGAGAGAGAGAGAGAAAAAGAGAGATGAGAAAGAGAGAGGGAGTGAGAGAGAGCGTAATAAAAATTGCTAATGTGTTTGATAAAGACAGATGGAAAGACATCACAAAAGAGATACAAATACTATATACTCTGAAAAGACACCCCACGGCTATATATGAATCATTAATGCTTGTTTACATAGTACCTTGCCATACATGCATTTCTATAAGAAAAGAGGGATTATTAATGTGCGTCAAACGATTTCCCATATGCATTCATTGGATATGCTTTATATTCATCATTATTACCATGGATAATAAAACACATCAACATACCTCAATCCTCGGTATTGCCGTCATTTGATTCAACATGAATTATATATTCATGTTGAATAACAGTTAGAAGGGGGGGGTGCTGATGGTTCAGTCGATTAATTCTTTTCTAATATATTCGTTATCATGGTTATAGTATTTGATTGCTAGTTTGATGCGATGTTTAAATAATTGTACGATTCATTGATTATCAGTTGTGATACCCTGTCATGTTTGTTTGTTTGATTAGGCCAATGCTCTTTTATTTTTCTTGATTATTTCACTGTATTTACATCAATTATGGATGCAAATTACAATACAAACATTTTTATAACACGTGACTTACCTACGAGGAAACTAAGATAGAATAGAATTAGAAGGAATAGACGAAAAAGTATAAATGGCATAATTGAGAAAAAGTCAAGAATTAAGATTAAAATGATTTATCAGTAATATCAGAACGATTATTTTTATATCTAAACACGAGTAACGGTATACCCAATGCCAAATAATTATGTTCATTGCTGGAAAAATAAAACCAAGACCTAGATATGGCATGTATGGGTCGAAACTTCTTGAAAGTCATGTTAGTACGATCATCCCCCTTCCCCTACACCGCCCACCCTCTACACCAGACGATAATTACACCGTACACCACGAGTACGTGTTACCATGGTAACCGTCAACTTTCTAAATTAACCATCTCGTAACTTCTCTTTGGTCTGTCTCCCAGCATTCATCGCGAGTTCCATCGCAGGCAGCGATAACGTCACTCCGCATAGACCTTAATTGCCGCCACCGTCTTTTAATCGCAAACAAATATCTCAAGATTGCATTAAAATCTCCCTAAAGTTAAAGGGAATTTGTAACTTTGCGGAGACTTGTAATGTATTATGCTGTCAGTAGACTATATGTCATAATGAGACAAGATGAAAACCAGATTTTTTTCCAAGCAGCATCTCATGCTTCACAATGATAAAATTATACAAGTGACCGGAAATTTCTCTCCATAGACTGAAGTGTTACCTTAAGTGTACCTAGGTACGCTTTTGTATATAAATGGTGATACGCAGTCATCAATGTCTCGCTCGGCAATTAAATGATCGTTTAGCACTAAATTTTCATTCAATTTCTGCCTTACCAATGGTTTGCAATTTTTAGTACAGCATCGGGTTGGAGAGTGTTTATTATTATTAGTATTATTATCTAATTTAATTTTTTTTTTTTAGATCTTAAACGAAGTTAAACAGTCCCTTTAAGTTAAGCAAAGGATAAGAGGGGATCCAAAGGGAGTTTTAAAAATGCTGAAAAGTGGATCGTATTTTGGTGAGCAAACTTTTTAGAGAATGCGTCAAGCTCGAAATATTTCGCCTACTTAGTTCCGATTTCAGAGCGTTTGTATATGGTAGATAAATCTCAGATGAGTTATAAGGTGAAGGGGGTAACTTGACTTGTCGCCTCTCCGAGGAAAGAAGGTGATCATTTTTTTTAGAAGATAAATATATAATTTTACATTAAATAACATCCTCGTAATATATAAATATCGTATTTTTTATACACAGATTTTATAAAGGAGATGGAAAAATGATCGTGTATTTAAAAAAAATTATATTTAATCATGTCATTGTTATTATATCCAGTTTGATTGACTACCGAATTGTTGGCCTTTCAATCTGCTGTACATATTTTACATTCTCCAATAACATACATTCCTTTGAATCGCATACCTTAGCCCGTGTAATTTATCCTCTCTTTTGCACGTTTTGCGAATTTGCCTTGAACATGAAACATTTTAATGTTAGAAAATAATGAGTTTTTGGCGAACTATTTGAATGTCCAAGGGTTGAACCTTGCTCTGAAATGCGTGGGCACATTCAGCTTGTATTCGACTGGATAAAGATGTCTGTACTTCAGTTGTTGATTTTGCTTCCAAAAGGGGCTAAATCCACTTTTAATGAAAGTTGAGTTGTTGATATCCAACCCTGGTCTGCTGGTCGAGGTTGTTACGTGTTTCTAAACAAAAATTCAAACCTAATTTTTGAATGCAATTATTACAAAATGCACCTTTTAATGTCACTTTTCCATCTAGACAGGTGAACAAAATCTGACTTTTCCTCTTTCTCGAAAGTTACAAAGTGAATTTGGCTTCTTTTGGAATCAGAGTCCTTATATACTGGATTATAATTTACGACTCCAAATACGATTATCCAGAGTGGAGATTTGCTTCACCGAGGGATAATTAACTTGTACACATTTTGGCATATAAATGCCTTTTTCTGAAGTTACAAAAGTGGACTTAACCCCTTTTGTTTTGGAATCAAAATCTTGGGTTGTTGATTTTGAGTAGGTGGCGAATAGCGTGGGCAACATCTTGTGTGCAATGGCGCAGCTCAGGGGGATGGAGGTACCCCACCCCCAATCTAACTGGCAAGAAGAGAAAGAAATGAGATAACGCTATTAAATATACATCATGTACAAGATGAGAGCAAGACGAAAATGGCTTGATTGCAAACTTTTCAACGAAAAGATAATTTTGATTTAGTTAATTGTACACTAGCTCTGATTAACGAATAGTTATCGATGTGTATAATACTGCAGCCCCAATCGGTTCCCCGCCAAACAGAAATGCTTCGAGACACTAGGCTACTCTTTGAGTGTTTACTGCATAATAATGTGACTTTGCAGTCTGGTACCTGAATAATAATAAGCGCACTGTATACCGATTGCCTTATTTGATACATAATATCAAAAAGTTATATGATCAATTTTGTTTAAAATACACATATAAATCTATTTAATTAACACTCTAGAAACGTTATAAAAGAGGGTCATAAAATGTTCATGTAAACATGGAGGATATCAACAAAATATTTGCTACAAATTTGGCGATTCTGTGTTTACATTATGAAATATGGATTTAATATAAGGAATAAAGGATTTAATATAAGGAATAAAATTAACAACTACAAAAGTTCCCACACTGATCTATATAATATGAAATATTTTTTTCTCTCTCTCTCTCTCTCTGTTTTTATTTATTTTTTATTATATACTTTATTTTTTATTTATTATTATTATTTTTGTTTTACATTTCACAATGTAGAAGTGTCGTGGTCTAGAGGTTGTATCTTATAAATAGGGGTGTGAAGGTCATGGGTTCGATCCCCGGTACCAGTATATCCTATATGTCATGTATGACAAAATGCTTCATCTTTAATTAACCCGGTGGAGAAATGGGTATCCGGTAGAACTCTTTTATTGTGAGCGTCTGTAAAAAGGTCACCTGGGATTGAATATTAAGAGCGCTTTGATAAGTAACTGAACTGGAAAATCGCTAGAAAACACAATATTATGACTATGAATATTAACCTGGCAATGGAATCGGAAAAAATGTCACAAATATGACCCATTTGAGCTTCAAGTAACCCTGCACGTACGCCCTTCCAAAGTGTCCTATGATCATGATGATTTTGAGTGAATCGTCATAACTCAAAGGCGATTTTGTTTGTCCGGACAAACTCGAATTAGAGGGCTTTAAACAAATAGTCTTTGTTGGGTTAATGATTATTTGATGATTTGTTATGATAAGATTACTTTATTGACCGTTACTATGGATGTCCGTTGTTTGTGATTGGTTTAGGAAAGAAGGAATGAATGGGAGGAGGAAAACAGGGTGGAAGAGTTGAGGATAACTATTTGACCAACAGAAATCATGGTATATAAGAGTAAGAAAACGTCCAAGACAAGGCAAAAAGAGCAGATGAGCAAATTATAGCTCAACGTTATGTTTTGTTTAACACTGTTTAAGAAGAAAATTGCTTAAGAAGATATTATTTAAGAAGAAATTAAAAGCCTACTTATTTTGTTCATAAATAATTGAAAGCACTGAGAGAGTAGAAGTATTTTTATTTATATTATGTATTCAATATGTGTGTATGTATGTGTGTTTGTATGTATGTATGTATGTATGTATGTATGTATGGTCTGTTCAGAAGTACTGAAGTTTTGTCCGGGGGCGGGTCACTCACCATAATGTATGTTTCACCTTCAATAGCCATTTTCATTAAAATAGGGGTGTTTTCAGCTTAAATTGCTACTATGTTTTTCCTATGTTTACGCCATTTAGGGTATTTGCCCCTGTCTGATGTCGAATATTTTTGCTAAATCGACTTTGTGTGTACCCCATTTAGGTTCATCTGACGTGGAGGCGCATGGCTAACAAGTTTGTCTTTAAGCGACCCCGGGTAATTTTTTTTTTTTTTTTTTTTTTTTTTTTTTTTTTTTTTTTTTTTTTTTTTTTTTTTTTTTTTTTTTTTGTATACTAATTCCATTACGTTAAATATACTTTATTTCAACGTTGCTGGTGATTGACGAAAATAATTACGCTAAGTTTAAAGGTCGCTTACCGTTATTTCTGTAATCTTCACAGCAAAAGCAAACTACGACATTGATTTGTATGACGTGTTCTCTGTACCTTGATTTCTTCCCCGATAATGGTTCAAATGATGATGTAATAAGAAATGAAATCTACTTAGGACACGGTTAATCTTCAGGTAATACGATTGTTATAGTTTGATGTAATCACCCGGTTATCACATCTTGTTCCTAACTTTAATCCATTTAATAAATGTTGAAGAGTAAATAGATAATCATTAGTAGAGCATATGGGTTGCACGTGTTTGATGTATGCTCTACATACACTCTAAAAACTGAAGTGGTAATTTCTGGGTGCTCGTTTAGTGATTGCACTTGAAGAGCTAAATCAGCACCTGAAGTGCTGTTTTAGCACTTACCCAAGTGCTAATTTATCAACAAAAAAATGTTCAATGTCGGTATGGGATTCGAACCGGGTTCACCTAGACATGGAAGAGTAGCGCTGACGTTACCAATAGACCAACGGAGATCTCTCTAACTTGCTTGAATTATGAAAGCATGATAGATAATTATGGCGACTTTGAAGAAAGTTCATCATGAAACAATATGATATCTGCTAGCAATCGTGAGACGTGAATTGGTCTAATGTGCTTGTCAGCGCTTCTCGTGCAGGGGACCCAGGTACGAAGTCATGCCGTTTTTGCCCATTTTTGCTGAAAGTTTAGCTCATGCTTGTGAAAGTGCCAAAACAGCATTTTGAGTGCAGTCACTATACAAGCTCTTAAAAAGTGCTGATTTCAGCCTCTGAAGAGCTATAAACAGCATTTCAGTTTGTAGAGTGTAACTACTTTTAAAAAAATCTATATTCTTTGCTCATTTTTTCATATTCTATTATATTTTGGTCATTTAAGTCTTTGTTCAAATGACATAATACTTCTCAGTTTGTTTGTTTTGAAATAACTTTAATCACGAAATTGAACCAAAATGAAAAATCCCCCCATATATAGCCTAAATTAAAAATGTGTGACCCCCACAATCAAATTTGATAATATTGTGTTTGCAAAAGGATGATCTGAATAAAATCAACAGCCCTTTGAGATAATGGAGGAGTTTCACGCTCCACTTAGTTCAAATTAATAGTTTTTCACAATATATTTCGATTAAAATTAACCAACTGGTTTGGTTCTTTAATAAAGCATCAGTTTGTGTTAATACAACAATAAGTTTTAGTTTAATTTTTGACACTTAAAAACAAAATATCCTGAAAAAATTGAAAGTTGAAGAGAGACTAAGCCATCAAAGAAAACATTTGCTTGCAAAAACATGTATATGGACCATGAAAGTGAAACATCGGGATATTATGAAGACATCTAAATGACAACTTTCCTGTTATTAATATGCATAATAAACCTAATGTTGTAACTTTCATAGCAATGGTTAACAACATGCATATAATAGCTCAGTGCAAGGAACAACGAGAAGATCAAAAAGATTTCAGTTGCAGAAAAAAATCGGAGAAGTGCTTGTCTTGGGGCGATGATATTACTGATGTTGATTTATATCCCTCTTGAGAGGACTCCTCGACATATCTCACGGTTCACTTCTCTCTTTAACCCTTTGACATCGAGCTTACACGTTATTATAATAATAGGTCAGCATTGGGCGCAGAACGACTTAACTTCTAATGTTGAAAAAGATTCTAGAGCGTTAATGGAGGAAATAATTTCATCTACTTTCATGTTATCTATTAAATTCGTACATGTCTGTCGTTTTTTCCCCTCTCTTCTCTCTCTCTCTCTCTCTCCCTCCCTCCCTCCCTCTCTCAATCTCTCTCATTGCAATCAATGAAATTTAACAAATAACACAATTATTTCAAAATCCTATTTTGAAAGTTGTTTACAATTTTATGTCTTACTTTGCATTGAACGATCATATGCTATATAGCGATAATATATTATGTGTCAATTCTATCAATATATCTGTGAAGGGTACCTGGTAAAGTGAAGATTCCAGTCACCATTGGTGTTTGAACAAACACCTGTTATATCACATAGTCAAGGTCATGTAGTATACTGAAACGCATTTGCAGCTTCAAATGATATTTATATTAAAGAGACGATACTTCGATGTTTTTAATAACTTTGTATGCCAGATAGAATACTGTTCTAGTAAGAAGTTTCTGTTTAGAGTGTGAATGAAAGAATAACTTAAATTTGTTTTGGAATGCCAGTCAAATGTGCCTATAGTTATGCAACGATTTAGAGACAATCGTTGTATACGTAATAATCATCACTTCTCGCACGGTGGCGCCCTTTAAAATACAAGGAACAGCTTCCAGCCGTGAATAAGGCTTGCCCTATTGAAAGGCCTATAACTCTAACTTTTTTAGCAAAAATTAGCAATGATGTACATGGTCTAGACTAGGCCCTTGTAAATGGTTTTGAAAACATGTACATGTACAAGAATTTAAATACTTTAAATCTTAAGGTTGAGTATAATACGGGATACGTATAATAACGGGAGAAATGTTTACTTTTATAGTTGAAAAATAATAGCGATATTTTGTTGGTCGACGGGTAATACTGCCAAAGCCTAGCATGGTTTGTATTAAAAGTGGAGTTATTGCCTTTTCGCACTAACCAAAGCATATAACTCATCACATTTCTGGACAGTAAATTATGTTTAGCTTTTAGCATCCCAAAAGGGCAGAACTTGAGTATATCGGTCACTGATTCTATTGATAGCATTGCAAACAAACGCTCAAGAAATTGAAGAACTATATCAAATATTTTTATTGCCCTGGCTTAATTCAGATCTAACTCCCATCATCATGATCGTGCTCATGTAAGGAGAGAGAGGAAGATTGATAGGGGAGAAGGAAAGAAAAGGAAGAGAGAGAGAGAAAGAGAGAGAGGGAGAGAGAGAGAGAGAGAGAGAGAGAGAGAGAGAGAGAGAGAGAGAAACAAAATTGTATAGAAATCAGAAATGAACAGAAAACATGAAATAAAACATGTCAACAAATTTCTACAAGGGAGGAGGTATGAAGGCTGGCAGAGAAAGATTGAAAATAAAAATATGAAAGAAAAAGAAAAAAGAAAAAGGGAGAGCTATAAATATAATTACAGGTTCATAGGCCAAAATATTCTATGACAATATGGACACAAGACACATGGCAAATGAAAAAGTTATAAAAAAGAGACCATTTCAGTTAAGCCAACATAATTTATTGTTTGGAACACGCTTAGTTGACTTTGCAATCGGGCGGTGTGCTTTTAAATACTATCGGTCATTATACCTCAATAATAATGGGTGTCAACAAATCATGGAAAATTTCTTTCATCATATTGTCGTAATAGATGTGTAATTGTTTTTAGAACATGACTTATGCACTGCAAAATGACCTAATAAAAATGCAGTGTCATTCAGTATCAATAAGATTGTTTTTAAATGTAAATAAAACCTAAGATGTAAGGCCTCGCAAACCTGCTAAAAAGTGTGATAGAGACATGTATTCTTATTCGGTTTTTTTTCTTCTTCTTAATTTAAAGATAAAGAACAACACAATATAGGCAACTCGCGATAGAATTATAGGCCTATCTTCATTTATTTATTTTTTATGTTTAAAAATATTTGTTTGTCGGTAATGAGAGTTTTGTCGTATACTTTCATTAGCCTAGTTATAGAAGCTATTTCAACATGATCAATGTAAAGGCATGATAGGCATGTTAAGTTTCAGTCAGGAAACGCCCCTGATTTTTTTCACGCTTCAAACATCGCACTATTCATTATTTTACATCTTCTACAGCGATCAGAACGAGGGATGTATTATTTCATGTCAAGTGATATCTTTTTTATTCCTTCGGAGGTGATTATTCAATTATGTAAATATAAATAACTATGTTTCTTTTCACAAACCTGGACTATTACTACTATTGAGTTATCAAACAGAAAACGAATTTGAATTATGTCTGGCAAAGGCCTCAAAGGACCTATAATATTATTTATATCTTATGAGCGAGTCGGCACATAGTCCACAACGCCTACGCGCTTCTAGAAAATTTAAAGGGGTCAAAAATTATCAGAACATATCATGTCACGTATAGTTTCATACAAATTTACTGTATATGGAAAATTTTGGCTGTAAGAATTACGTTCCGAAAAAAAAAAAAAAAATCTTGCAAGATTATTGTTATGAAACTAGAAAGAAAAAAGATAATAATAAATTGTTGAGTTTAAAAAAATATATATAATATTAATCCGTATACATGTTTAGGGCAAGATTTCATGTATTGTAACGATATTAATAATATTTGTACTTTGATAGTTAGTAATGCTTCCAAGTTACTTCGTGTTGATATAAAGGAAAGCTTTACGAAATCATACATTTTAACCATCTAACATATCTAAAATGAAGAGAGAAATAAAATCCTCGATTTTATGTAATGCTGCAGTCACAGAAACTCACGTAAAGTTACGTTTTTGTTGTTTTAATCTTATTTCATCTTCTATTCTGTCATTTCTTGTGTATTTCTTTGTTTTATTGGATGAACGAAATTATCACTATTTCCAATCCTGACTATGATGGTAAAGGGGCTGTCCCACTGGTGGCGATCGCTGCTGCGACAACTGGCGATCTTGCTGTTGTGAGTGTGGTAGCAAGTTGTTGTTGTACCCTAGCTTAGACAGAGTCGTATGCAGGTTTAAAATCGCCTTTTTAAAGATTATCTCCTTATAATTATGAAATTATCAGGTTGTCGCCACAACGATCCTTACGACTGGCACAGGCGATCGAGTGTTTTCTACCTGATGGCGGCCTGTCCCCTTCAGGTTCGTAATAGTCCTCTCAGTCGCGCATCATAATTTGGGTCGTGAGAGATTTTTGAAAATATCAAAAATTAGCGGCGACTGTACAGTATCTGAATGGGAGGCCGATCCTGATTTTGGTGAATGTAGGTGGCGACAAAGACCGTAGCGGCTTAGATTTCACTGGCCGCTATAGGTTCAGCGATGCGTGCAACGTACGCTGGAGCGCGACAACCTACAACTGGCCGCCGTTCCGCTGTGCTAAACAAGTTCTATCTGGCGACAATCTACGATAGCACCTTGTCGCGACAAGAGAAGACAGTCAACCAAACTGACGCCGGCTATTGTTTAACTTGTTGAGAAATCAGCGGCGAACAAAATTTTGCTACATATTTGTTGGCGACAGACGCGATAATTCACGATCTTATAGGCGATTGGACCTGCGCATGGTGGCGATGGGTACTAAAAAGTAGTTCGTAGGTTGTCGCCACAACGATCGCTTTCTGTGGGACAGGCCCTTAAGTGTCTGTGTGACTGTAGCATTACGAACTAAAGGCTTTGTTTTAACATGCAACGGGGGCAGTAGCGGACGCAGTCTGATATCGGGCCCATGCGTAAACATAATAGAGCCGCTTTTGTCCCCAGACAATTGGCCCAGAAATGTATTCAATTCGATTTTCTTGGATCCGAGCCCTGGGGGGGGGGGGGGTCAATGCTAAAATCTACCCTGGGTAGCAAATGAACATTTATTTTAATTCATTTATGCAATAAGAAACAGAGTATTATGAATGCTACGAATAAAGCCAATATTAATTAAATAAAATTATACTGGTGTTTATCTTTATTTGAGTTCAATGCTAGTTGAAGGCGGTCAGATGAAACATCATTTTCATTATCCTGTATAATTATTGTAATTATTGATTTTAGATAAGATATGATCGGAAGTCATCATTGGAACCTAAACACAGCAAAGTGAAACAGCAGTATATTACTTATTATTTGCTTGCAACGCCTAAATGGGCAAAGAATAATTTTTGTGGTTGTCTAGGCAAACATAGACTATACAGTCACAAGTTCATGGAAACATATCATGCATATTCTTGACAGTTATCATACGATCAGAAAAATCATAATTATTTATTTGTCATATCAGACTGATGATGGTATGTGTGTATGGGATGATCATAATTTTGAACATTTATTATGGTCACGCCCTTTCCGCTCTTGTATTCTGGAACATGTGGTACGTGCATTGTGCAACGCCTTGACCGATTTCGGCCCAATTCTACATCGCAAGTACTTTTTTTCACGACACACAGAAAGTTTTGCAATACTTAAAATTTGCGCCCATGACGGAGCAAAATGTGACTGGAGCTTTAAAAAAAATAATGATAATAAAGAAAAGAAAATCCAACCTTTGTGAAACACTGTATAGTTACTCAATCATTTTAATACACTATAAATGGTAATGAATATATTTAGGTGTTGAGTAAGATGGTTGTCTTAAAGAAATTCAGTACAGAAAAATTACGCCTACTTCGACATCCGGACGAAGTGTAAACATGTTTGCTCAAATCGATCTAAATTATGAAAGATCAATCAAATTTCAACCACAAAAGTTTCATTATACGACATACGCAATATAAGATAACACCCCTAAAAGTGTTCTTTCTTTTTGATAAATAAATGATTATTTTTCCCCATTTCAAATTGAAAAGAAATTATAAATCATAATATTAACAACAGGGGTTGTGATTTTCACATTGATCGAAATGTTCAGTAGATCTATGTTATCTTTGAAGTATCATTAAAACAATAATATTTATGCTTCATAACTTAAATTTAGGTCTTCAAACGTATGACCTTGGATATTTTAAAGTCCTTGATATGACATTCACTAATGAATATGCGCATACATATTTGGAAGCAATCCTCACAACAGACCCCCCCCACACCCCCGCCCCCCCCCAAATACAAAAAAAAAAAAAAAAAAAAATCGTGAACATGACAAGGACCATTCACCATGGGGTATTATTGACTTGACCCATTTTAAGATAATAAAATGGTTTAATTTAAAAGAAAAATCACATCCGTAGAGGTCCCTCGTGCATGATTTACAGTACAAAGACACAATACATTGATAATAATAACTAGAAAGCAACAAGTTGAGGAAACGGAGAGTAAAGGGTTAAGAGTTTGAGGAAGAAAAATACAGACAGAAAGAGGGGGCGTAGTTATACCTGGAATAATATTTTGATAACTCCAAACCACTTCCCTTATTCAACAAGTCATATCTAATATTTGTTTGTATACACCTGAAGAAGGTATCGAGGAACAATGACGAAGCAGCTTGCACGTATTGGTACCTAAAGAGGTATCTCACGTCGAGGAGACAACTTCGAGAATCGGAGATGTACCAAACGTCTCCGAGAGGTATCTTAGACGGAAAAGGGTCTCATATGAACATTTCGATTTTCTCGCGGAGTCTCAGTCGCAAATTTGTCCCAAACCCCTCACAATCCCGTCAAAAACCCGTCTTAAACCCGTCTCAAACCTGTCTCATAGTAATTTGGATACCACTGGTGGAGACGTCGCTGAGACTAATCAGTGGCAACGACAAGAGACAAAGATAGAGCTTACGCTCTCACAGTCTCCGCTACTTCTCCAAGAAAGGCCTAAATGTCGAGGGGATGTCACCGACACGTCTCTCTGGTCTCCTTGGTATCCAGAAGGTTTTGGAGACGTCATGAAAACCTGCTCATGACCGAAGATAATCTGAAAATCGAACATGTTTGACTTTCCGAAAACTTCCCAAAGTCTCCAGGAAAATATAGCAAACAAATTGAGTCGCGACAGGCATGGCAGGAATGACAGGAGGCATTCCAGGCCCAAACCAGAATCTGATGTTTTGGATCATTAAACGCCTACTTGAATAACTACAATTTTATCCGTTATTACCGGGTATGACATTTTGTTACCAACTATCAAAAACAGGCGCGGGGAGGGCTGGTGCATGGTCCAAAACCCCAAATTAAGGAAAAGTGCATAAAATCGGTAATTTGGGGCATTTAGCCCCAATAAAAAAATGTATACATGATACATTGATGGATAACTGACCCAGAGTAGAAGACCTTCCCCGATGCCTATTATTCAATTAAAATGACTTAACATCCTCTTTTTTAATTGTTCGGCCGGTGTGATGTAAAAAATTGGAGTCTACAAAATTCTTAAATTCCAATTTTGGACCCCTCCCCCACCTCTTCAGTGAAGTTCTTGATATGTGTCTGTATAGTATAGTATCATTTCTTATGCTACTGCATATAAATATTACGGTTCTAGGACATCTCCCCCGGAGGACAACTCCCCCGGGGACAATTCCCGGAGGACAGCTCCCCCGGAGGACAACTCCCCCGGAGGACAACCCTAACCCTAACCCTAACTCTAACCCTAACCCTAACCCTATGTCCTCCGGGAATTGTCCCCGGGGGAGTTGTCCTCCGGGGGAGATGTCCTGATACGAAATATTACACATATCTGCAAAACATTCCTCGGAAGTTTTGCGAAATTCAGAAATATGAGCCAATGAGACTCAGTCTGGTAAGTATCTTTCGAGACATTTCAGCAAACAACAAGTCCTTGCTCGCCCACACACTCAGACGGTATAACATGTAATGAATTCAATGATCGGTTTATAGTAATGTACTTCAGCGATGTGTCATAAATACGTGCGATATAAACAATGTTCTCTATGAAGTTGGTGTTGAGATTTTAACGGTTCATAAAACTGATCATGCTGATAGAGAAGTTAAAACGTGTCGCGAAGACGGCTTTGTAAGGCGCGGGTGTCGAAAACAGCGCGTCAAGAGTAAAGTAACTAATACAAATATGTTAGAATCACAAAGAAGCAAATACCTGGGAGTATGTAGGTCTACATATGTTTTTATATCCCCCCCCCCGAGTCAAATATGAGCCCCCCCCTCGAGTCAAAATACACTGCATCAGGCCAACGAACATTTTTTTAAAAACAATCTTGAACGCACTCTTATTTTTCTTGCTCTTCACATCTTTCTTTCTTCCATTATAGTAGCACGTTTATTTCCGGCTTTTTTGTTCGAAAATAGATCCCTTTTCAATCATAGGCCTAGGGATTTATGTTTCGAGGTTGCTTTCATTCTTGTTTATTCTAATTTTGACAGAGCCATCAGCATCAGGCTCCTGCAACAAAGTGACAAAGATTTTGTTGGAATGCATACATACAATATTTCTATCTAACATATTGGTATTCGCTCTAATCCAAATACTGTTCATCAAAAGGTTACAAATATATACACTCAAAAGACCATTTTTCAAAAGGGAGGACAAACTAAAACGCCAACAATCGACCGAGTCAATGTCACTTGATTGCCCAGGAATCATACTGAGATTTGAAAAGAAAGAAAAATATATTAATATCTCAAAAGAGGGAGACATTCATTGAAATTTTCGTGACTGTGTTGAGTCAATCATTTCCTTTTGTGTGATTGTACTGACCATCCTCTATAATACTGTAATATACATTAATTTCCAAAAAACAGAAAAAATGCAAATCGGAGTCTTAAGATTGTGAGTTCATTTCAATTTTCAAAAGCAGATAAGGACGCATCTAATACTTTTTTCGTTTCATCAGTGATATAATTTTTTAGTTAATTAATCATGGCAGTATGATTGTATACATCCTCACTTTCATCTAGATGAAGTGTTACTAAGGAGTTAACTCCTTGGGTTATGTGGTATATGCATAGTAACATCCTCACTTTCATTCTAGATGCAGTGTTATCAAGGAGTTAACTCCTTGGTGTTATGTGGTATATGCATAGTAACGAGTTGTTTACGTCAAAATCGTGTACTTCGATTGCGGTCTACACTGCCATGCGTTTGTTCCCCTTCTCCATTGTTCTTCGTGATGTTTTTGCTTATTGTCTACTTTCATCAATTAAATCATTATGTAATTTCATGGTCATTAGCTAACCGCAAGCATTTTGTAAACAAGCACTCGTACTAATTTGGCATTTAACACGTTTACATGAATGTTCTTCTGAGAACATGAAAAACGCATGTCCGCGAAGCCTTTGGGGAGAGTGGGAGGGAGGGGGTGGGGGGGTTGGTGGGTCCGCTTCTGTTGCGCTATGCAATATTATTATAAGATTGATGGTTATTTTGATATCTTTTAAAATTCAGATGGTAAGCGTGAATAGATTGTGTTTCATTGGAACACTTTCCTAAACTTTGCTTCCGCCAAACCCCCAACTTGAATAAATTAGCTACGCCTCAATGATATTGAGGTCAAAACATTTTAAGTAAGTGGCTGTTTAATGTTATGAGTTTGATCAATAGGGTATGCGCCTGCAAACCCGCTTATATTGCCCTCAAGTTTCTGGCGAAATAAAAATATATTTTATCGACAATCTCAACATGGATGTGTGATATATTACACATCGGACTGATATATGATTCTCGACGATAAAAAAAAGGTTGTGCAATCATGACTTTAAGAGAACGGTGTTTTGTCCACGGGTTACAGGAAAGATGCCCTCCTACTTTTTGGGGTTTATCGAGAAATTGGCAAAATCGATCTGGCAAGATGAAGATTACTCCCATTTATGATATCAGGTATGTTTGCAAATTCATTAAAATTAGATTTTTATGGTTAAGGTCAGGGGCCGCCTAGCGTTTTTGAAAGTGGAGGAGCTGAGCCGAAAGTGGGGGGGGGGGG
>CALNVZ010003428.1:37960720-37996230 GCA_940671915.1 Paracentrotus lividus
TTTCTGGCTCGCTGACTGCGTGATAGTTTGAACCGCTCTGCAGTGAGTGACTTTGTGGAAACATGTTGCTGCGTATTGTCATAGTGAACACTCAACAGGTATTAATGTCGTCCCTCCTATGAAAGGGTGTCGTGGAATCACGCCGGTTGATTGTTGAAATTGCATTTGCGACATTCTTCTGGAAAGCTGATGTTGATGAGATACAGTGGCCGTTAGAATGTATACATGCGGCGTGAGATGTGAGTGACTGGTGCTGAGTGCGTGAATCAAACGTGACGTATTCACCATCACGTGATAAACCAATGGAGAGAACCTGAAACACTCCATCCAGACAGGAAGACATAGAGTCACACTTCTTACAATGCCCTCTTTCTTCCCTTCCCTACTCCCAAAGCTGATTCTTAGCTCGTCTAGTCTACGGATGGCATCTCGGCTGTTTTCACTGTCTTTTTTATTCAACCCACCATAGCTGTAGACGCAGACATGGCCGAGGTCGCCCCGCTGAAAAGCCTGGAAACTTTCAGACATAGAGGACTATAAAAACACATGGTAAAAAAAACGGTAGGAGTCTAATTCGGATTCCCCAAAGAATCAATAAAATTACAATGCATACTATGACCTTTAAAATGTAATCAGGTATAATTACGAATCAAACAGAAGAATAGGAGAAAGGACTCGAGAAGAAGAAGAATTGTAACTCGTAATACAAAAGCCCACGAGATTAGCCATGAATAGGCCAAAATGCTTGTTTTGTGGTGTTTGTTGTTGTTGTTGTTTTGTTGTTGTTTTTTTTTGTTGTGTGTTGTGTTTGTTTGTTTGTTTGTTTGTTTTTTACTTGAATTTTGCAAACTCTAGGGGAGACCGGGTATGGAAGTTACACGGGTCAGTGTGTTACAGTTCTCAGTGTGCTAAGATGGAACAAGAGAGGATGTGCTAACTGGCATCTATAACAGCTTACACATAGCTGTGATGAACTGCCGGTCGTGAGGTTTCTCCGTTGTTTTATTAAAAAGTAAATCAACAAAAATCATTTTTTACAATTCAAAGTAAATTTTTGACAAAAATTGAAATTTGTAATAGCTCTTACAACTGAAGGCACAATGATAGTCTGGTATTGTAAATATAGTACATGTATGTCACAATATACCCCCTAGCATGCCCTGTAATTCTGCCTAATGACTGTGCTACAGTTGATTTCTGTGTGTAAAATCACCCATGGGTAGGTTGTTACAACAACCTACCATGCTCATGTAACAATTACCCCAATTACATTACAAATGAAAATTACATTTTGTCTCAATTTTCAGGTGTTAATATTTTATTTTTGTATTATTACTTTTGTCTTCTAGAGCTCTACTGATCTACTGTTAACGATGTCAAGAAACTGGAAAGTTGAAATTAAAGTATGGTATAAGAGATTTACACATTGTCAACTTACCCGTATGGTTACATATTGTAACAATTGACCCGTATGGTGTAACAACCTACCCCGTATATGGGTAGGTTGTTACAAAAAAATGTCTTCACTAATAAGCTTTAGTAATTTAGTCTGTACATGTTTTCAAGTTTCATATGCCTCAGGTTTTAGCCAACATAATAGGCTAACTACAGAACCAATATGGAGTGCGTGAGTTCTTTCATTAGAACTATCTGGCCCAAAATGTGAATGTTGTAACGTCCATACCCGGTCTCCCCTATTTCTTATGCTCGTGACCCCGGTCTCTTTTTTTAAGGCCTTGACCGGACCTCGTTTCTTTGACTTTTTTTTGTTTTGTAATAATGTTTTTATTTTTCTCTCAAATCAAGAACATATTGTACAGATCATAAATGACAAAATTAAAAATTCTTCATAACAACAAACTAAATACAGTGTACATTTTTCTCTTAGCTCAGAAATCATTTTGTACAAATTAAAATGACAAAATTATACATGTTCTTCAGAACAAAAACTGAATATACTGTAAAATGATACTTTGATTTAAACATAAATTACAAAAGTACTAGGAGAAAAAACTTCATACGTGTTTTTTTTTTTAAAGCATAATTTATGATCAAAAAGTGGCCATTGAGAAAGAGAGAGAGAGAGAGAGGAAAAAAAAGGTATAATCCCAATGACCCCCCCCCCCTCCTATACATAATACCATAAAAGAAAAATGAAACTGAGATCACCCAGAACATACACCCACACCCCTCGTACGCGAACTCGGTCACGATCACTCTTATCTGGATATCGATATCAGCAGAACATGACTCACCGATGTTATTAATATGGACGCTCAAAATATGCATTTTTAACAAGTTCCGTTGTAATTCTCCAATTGTATTCTGACAAAATGATGCTCCGAAGAGTTCCAGCTCGAACGCCATTTGTTTTCTTATGCAGCAAAGCAAAGACAGACTGCCATTTACAAGGTAAAACAATTTTTCTTATATTACGTTGCCCCACATGCTCAGATTCGTGTGTGTGTTTGCTCTCTATTGTCATCTTACTCGGTTATTTAATCATTTAAACAAATCTCAAATTAAACTCATCAGTAAAGTGAATGTTACGATTACAAATTTAAAATGTTTACTATTGATAATGTCAATAATAGATCCTAGATCTAGATAATTTAATAATAATTTGAAAAATGACTGAATGTGAAAGAAACTGTTTTTGAAATTGAATGAATTTCTTGAGTCATCAAATTCAAGACAAGCTCATCGAACATTCCATGTAACTCAACAACCATTTCTTTCCTCACACAGTATGTAGACGCTCTCTCTGCCGAAATAATGAATTTTGTCAAGGAAAGCGTGATATAAGCTCCCTCACAAGGAAACCAGGCCAATTTGTCTATCGCGTCCAATCCCGCAAAATATCCTATTCCAGAACTTTGAGCTCAAAGAAGGATAGTGATGGGAAGGAGGTTTCAGATGCCGCTAACAGTGAAGAAAAGCCATTTGTGGTAACGACTGTAAAGAGCAAGAAGGATGCTGAAGCTGTAGTGAAGGCATCCGCAGTTGAAGAAACAGATCTTGCATCTGCGTCAAAAGACGGCAAGGTTTTGGCATCAAAAGATGGAAAATCTACAACTTCGAAAGAGGGCAAAGCTTCAACAGGTAATGTGAATATGTGATTCATCATATCAAAATAGACAAAAGTTGCTGAGAAAACTCAGCAAAGGGTTGAGGACATCGGCAAAATCTAATTTGGGGAAAAATATTTCTTTATTTTCTAAATCTTCACTGTTTCATGTGTGCTCTGTAATTTTTTTTTTTTGTAAAATGATAAAGGGAACGTATTTAGAAATTGATTTACAGATATCTTTGACTCTTTTCTTGCAACTTGTGTTGCAGTTTGATATTATGGGTCACATACATGTACGTCTAGAAGTCTATTCCTGTAATCTTTAACAACATTGTTACTTTGGGGAAAAAACTAAAATAATATTGCAGCCCTGGCTCAAAATTATCAGTGGCTTGGGGCCAAAATATCTTTTTGAAAGTATATTTATTTTACAAGTATGTCGAATAAGCCCTCCTGACAGATATATTTTGTGCAGATCAACTGCTTTCTTTGTAAAGATTGATATAAAAAACAACAAGGAAGATTTAAATTGAAAGAAGTGTATCATGATTATTCCTTTAAAGACATCCCTAGACTGTCTCTTTTGAAAACATGATTCTGTTATAATTTTCTAGAAAAAAAAGTTCTTTTCATTATGTAATTATTTAAACCTCTGTTGATTCATTCAGCTGAACGTCTTGCAAATCTGTCTAAGGCTATTGCTTCATATAAGGAAAGGAGAAAGAAAGTTGACTACTCCAAGAAATACACAGACAACAACACAATCACAGCAGTAAGAGCAATGAATGATTACTTATTGAAATCAAGGTAAGCAAATTCCACTAAGGACCGTCTGGCTACAAATATAATATTGTGTTCAAGGGGGTGGGGGACACTTTTCAAATTCATTTAAAAAATATGTATCCAGGAATAAGTAGAATGGAAAATTGTGACCACTTAGAAGTTCCAGGTTTAAAATTATATACATAACAAGCTCCTCGTTCATTTTGAATGTTTATGAAGAGAAGTGTCTCTGCTACAATGCAACTTGTCAATACCAAATGCAACATTGATTTCAGCCTATGAAATATAATTTGACTGAGGAGTAATGTTAGATGGTTACTATTTATGAAAGAGATGTTGAGCAGTTATTGAAGATATGTAGTCTATCTCTATGTTTCTGAAAATGTCATTCTTTTCATTTAAATTCATCATGAATATCATCATCTTGTAAAATAAATGATTCTCTGTTATAATATTTCAATGTAGGCAGATCAATGTGAATACTAAATCTTTAACGTGATATATTTGTCTGGAAACCTTATAGCACCCATTGTTTAAAAAAATAAACCAATTTGCATTTATAGAATATATACCATAAAGACTTGTGTGAAAGGTAAAATGTTTTATTTTCAGTGATCTTGAACAGCTTCGGAAGACTGTCAGAAGAAGTCCGTATGATCAGGAATCAAGTGAAAGGAATATGATGGTCTATCTAAGATCAGATGTAGAAAACAAGTAAGTTCAGTGTTGCCTTAAAGATATACCAAAGAAACCAAGTAATCACATCAGAAATTTTGAAACTATTATGGTTGATTGTAAAACACATAAAATAAGGTTAATGATCCATTGATATTTGAATTGATGTATGAGCCGTTTTCATTTTGATGCGAGCATGTACCTATATGGGATACTCTTTTTATTCATTTTCTTAAACCAATTTTCTTAAACTCTCATTCATTTTCTTAAGAGCCATTTATAATTTTGAATGGTCTTACTTTTCCCCATGGTTTATTTCGGTCATCCTGAACATCTCAAATCCAGTTCCCTGTAACATAAAGAGCAATGATCTCAGTGAGAGTTTGGATTAAAGTTAAAATAAGGATTTCAAATTGTGGGCACCCTGTCCATGTTTTCTGAATGAGGCTACTGAGATGCAATCAATCATGACTCGTTTTTCCTTTTCAGATCTGCAGAGTATAATGACACATTGGAAGATTAATAATATTTGATTTTCTGTCAGTTGTATGACTGTAATAAGACAATTATCCTTGTTAATAGGGCTGTTGAAGTATGGGGAAGCATGGATGCACTAGAGATGGAGAAGAAGAAGAGGAGAGATCGAGAGGCTGTATATAAAGAACGTAAGTGCATGTTCATCAAATTAGCAACTTCAAACTAATCCGCCCCCCAAAAAAAATCAATTTTCACTATCTTACAATATTCAATGTAAAGTTGATATTCAAAAGTGTTGATTGCAAATTTTTGAATCAGATAAAATTTCAATTTGTTTACAGGTCTCAGACAATATTTTGCAAAACACCAACATACACATGTATTTAATTGTAATTGAAAGTCACCTCTATTTCCTTCAGAACATACATATATGGAGAAAAATGTTCAATGAATGCATGATAGATTTTATATAATTTACAAACAAATAATGATTAGTTCCTGTAAAATGTATCAAAGCATACAGAATGATGAACTTGTATTGCATTTGATTTTCCTTTCTTCAGATCTGTTCCTGTTGAAAAGAGCCATGCGAGAATATGATTCTTTCTTTGGGCAAAAAGAGGTAATCCATTTCAGTTGAGAAATTAAGATTATCTGGCTTCTAACATGACTGACAACTTGAATATACAGCTTGGGAAATAATTATAGGCTAAATCATATTAAGCTCCCATATGATTTGGTCCAATAATTATCTCCCAAGCTGTATCATGTATGCTCTTTATCAGTACATGGTCATGAGAAATAGGTTTGTCGGGTACACCATGTCTTGATAAGTCTTGAAAAGGACTTGAATTTTTTTGTGTGAAGAGGGCTACAAATCTTTTAGGACTTATGATATGGTGTACCTGCGAATAAACCCATTTCTTATTACTCCTTGCCATGCGTGTACCATTCTCCAAGATTATATCATTCATGATCATAGCTAGAAAAAAAGTCTTCACATAGTTAGCCAGTGAATGGAAAAGGTTTCATTGTACTAGCAACTACCATACCTGAAACAATGACCCCCAGGAAGGGGTGAGATTTATTCTCAACCAGACAATAACCAGGATATTAAATATTTAGATGTGCACAGCATTTGCTTCAGACTTCTAGAATGAAAGTTGTTTGGGGAAAAGGCTTCTGGCTAACAAAATACCAGTGGATTTTAGAACTTCAAACCAATAGTTCCTAGAAAGTTTTGTATTAAAGTTGAATTTTTCGCATTTTTTTTAATTTTTGAAAATATTTTTGATTAAGGCCTGAAAACTTGTGTTTTTAGTACAATGGCTCTTTTTAAAATTTTGTATCAACTTTGCTTTTGCCTTTCAAATCCCTATTAATTTTATTCCATCGTTTTTCCCTTAATCTTCTTCTCTTTCAGCCTACACAATCATTCTTTGAAGGACCTGGTCAGGTTGTACTATCTGCAATAGCCATGTAAGTATACTTTTAGACAATTTGTAAAATTGTCAGAAAAAAAAAACCCAAACAATTTTGTGGATGCTCTCAGAAGCTATTCACTTGTATTGAGACGACTGTAATAACTGCAGCAAATAGTATACAAATGATGCATGCACATGACTTTATTACATACTATTACATCAGCACAAGTTTTGGCTATTGGCCTCTATTGCACAAAGCTGCTAGATAATATGTTTTGTCACGCAGTGGCCCTTCTGGATCCTAATATTTGATAATTAAAAAAAAAAATTGTATCCTATTTTCCATAATGACCTCATTGGCAGCAATATTAATATTGCAAATTATTCAAACCTTTAAAAAAAGCTGGAACTGCAAAATATTATATATGCTAATAAAAATGTGTGTGGTAGGATGAAAAAAGAAAAAGAATTGCGTGTAACTGTTCTCAATAATCATTTGATAAAGAACTTGGGAGTGAGTTGTATTGCTTACAATTGAAATAACATGTGATTTTTTATTATCCATTTTGAATTCCAGCAACACGGGTAACTTTATCTTCAAGTTCATGGCATGGCTGTATTCCGGTTCATCTAGTATGTTCTCAGAAGCTATTCATTCATTAGCAGATGTGTGCAATCAATGCATTCTTGCCTTTGGTATCCGTCAGTCCATCCAGAAACCTTCTAGGAATCATCCGTAAGTTCATTTAGCTCTCTACTATGGAGGGCAATTAAAAGTTATGGCAGGTATTCTCAAAGGGTGAATAAAGTTAGAAGACCTACTAAGTATGTATTTAGTAGGCCTTTGCTATTGTTCGAAAGAATAGCAAGGCTTACTAACTTTAGTCACCCTTCGAGAATACCGGCCATTGCTTTTAACCTGTGGGAGACTAGTTGGAAGTACACTCGAGGATAGAAATTTTGGGAAATGTGTACCTAGAATAATTAACTCATTTTCATCAGGCTAAAGTCTTTTTTAACTTACTGTATAGACCAGTTTCTTTTTTCATTTTGAACAAGGTGGGGGAAATTCATGTGTCCATAATTTTGTGATATTTATGATGTTTGCATGACTATAAGTAGTCTTATGTTTAAGCAAAAGTTTTTGTGAGGAATGACCTGATATCTAATAATTAATATGCTGCTATTAATTACTATAAGAGCAAACATTTTCTTTTTCAGATAAAACAAAGAAACATTTTGAACTAGGAAGGGAAATTTGCAAGGGCATAATTACTTGATTTTTGTGTTAGATCCTGTCATCGTGTATTGAATAAATGCTAAATACTATATGTTCTAACATTCTTACATTGTTTCTTTTTGATTGAGTATTTATTACTCTTTCATGTTTATCCTCAATATGTTATTGTTATATTATATCCTAAATATACTCTTCAGTAAAGCTCTTAGAGACTTGAGCACTATAAAAATGTAATATATTATTATTATTATTGTTATTTTCATTTGTTTTTGATGACCAGGTATGGTTTCAGCAATATGCGTCACATCTCGTCCCTGATCAGTGGAGTAGGAATCTTCTGTGTGGGAGCTGGTCTCTCATTCTATCACGGAATCACAGGCTTGCTTCATCCTGAACCTATAGAATCACTCATCTGGTCTTACTGTATCTTAGGAGGTGCTTTACTCACTGAAGGAGGTACGTTGTAACCCCCCTCCCCTCCCCCTCTCCCCTCCATCGTCTCCTCCCCCTCCCCGCCTCCAAAACAACTGTAAGAATAGTTGATTTGCTCTCCATATTAGTGTAAACTGATTAGAAGGAGAATAGCACGGGATAATAGATGTGTTTTCAATTTCTTCTTAAACATTTGAACTGTTGTACAAGAACAAATTTCAAGAGGAAGATCATTCCAAATTTTGGGGTTGGCAAAACCAATATTTTTGTTCACATTGGTTAGGTATGATCCTAAGAATTTTCAAAAGAAGGAGGTCTGTTTGAGATCTTAAAGAGTAACTTGATTGTATGAGAAGGGAAAACATTTTTATATAAACTGTTACACGTGTGTGTATGTAAATGAAAGAGAGTGAGAGAAAGATACATGTAGGGGATATGTATATAGGTCAGCATCATGTTATATACACTTAATTGACAGGTTGTAAATTACACAGGAAATACTTACCTGAAATTTACTAAGACAGGTGCATCACTAATTGAAATCTTTTTGAAAGGTGTAGATTACAGGATGAAATATACAAGAAATAAATCAAAGAGTTATTTCTTGTCAAAAATTTGTAAACAAGGAGGAATGTAATGTACATTGCCTTTTGCAAAGTTGAAGAAAGATTTTGAGCTGGGTCATCAAACTTTGAATCAAGTTCATTTTAAGAAGAATATGTGTTCACCCTTTGTTTTCCTCACCAAGATAGCATTAAATAAAGAACCATGTCCCCTTTTTTAATTAAAAAAAAAAGTCATGATTATTGTTCCATGCTATTTTAGGGTATTTGAACTCTACTCCAAACTCATTGTATGTATTTGTCTTTTTCCTGCAGCAACTCTGGCTATCGCAATCAATGCTATCAAGAAAGGCTGTCTTGCCAGAAAGATGTCATTTTGGGATTATGGTAAGTCTTAAACAGATAAAATTTGAATTATGCCAAAGGGGAAGTCTAGACCTTTGCTTTTTTGTGTAATGATACTTTATCATTGGATAGATGCTTCAAATCCAGGCCACACTCACTGAGCTATTTGAAAGTGGAGTTGGGGAGATGGGGAGGATTTAGCAAACACATAGGCCTTAGGATGAGGAAATGCAAGACACACTTTTTTAATGTATTCGTTTCTGCATTGCCATGGTCATATTAATTGCAAATAATCCTGCAGATTGCACTGCGTATACATTCTCATTATTTGGGCAATGCTTAGTAATTTTGTACACATGGGGTGGGGTTATCAGTCACCTACAGTGATATTTCTTGTTATTAATGATATTAACAATGAACAAAATACACAATACCCTATAGCTCAGAGTTGTGTATCTCTGGGAAGCCTAGAAAGAGTTATGGTACAGAAAATACCAAGGAAGCAATTGTCCAATTAATTTTCTCTGTTCCAATTCCAAATCCCCGAAAGCCAAATTAAAACATGTATTTGTTTCTTTGATAATTATTATTAATACTATCATAAAGTATTCCTTCTTATTGAGTTTTGTGAATAGATTATTTTGTTATGAATCCATTAATTTTCTTCTAATTTACTCCCTCAGTATGGAGAGCGAGAGACCCTAGTGTGAACGTGGTATTCATGGAAGACACTGCCGCTGTGATAGGTGTGATCATCGCTGGTAGCTGTATGGGTCTAACCTCACTGACAGGAAACCCTATGTATGATTCAATAGGAGCCATAGGAGTGGGAACTCTCCTTGGTAAGTTGATATCATGTTGAATTTTTTATATTATTGCAGAAAGACAACTTAATTAGAATGTTTGGAATCCAATCTTCATTTGCCACACTCAACCAAGGTGAGGTAAATGATGGTATACATACAAATTTCAAGTAATGCTCTATACAGTAACTTCTCTTTTATAATTATTTCTATCATCAATAGAAGTATATTATTGCATGTTCATTTTGTTCTTTAAAGTACCATTTATTTAGCATTTTAAATCTCTATAAGCTAAAGTGTTATTGTTTAATTACTATGATCCTTTTTACCTTATGCTATACCAGGTGCTGTATCTGGTTTTCTGATCTATACCAACACCATGGCCCTGACTGGACGTTCCATACCAGATGATCAGCTACTCAGATTAAGTGAGGTCATGGAGAATGATGTCATGATCAGGTAGGTAGAATTAATTATGTCTATCATAAAAAATGTAGAATCAGTGTTCTATATTTTGTGTGCTCAATACCATTAATAATTCCATGTTTTTGTATTGTTGACATTAAACATTTTAGTTTAATTTATGTTCTGTATAACTAAATAAAGTTAAATCACATTTTAGTTCAAGCAGTCAACAATATTTTTTTAGTCAAATAAGTTAAATCTACATTTATGTATATTATTGAGGGTAGGAGGGTTACTATTTTCACATCAAAGAGATAATTCAGGTCTTTTTGAAAGAATGCTTTACTGCTTTACAGACTAAACCATCTTTCTATGATTAAGTGAATGCCATCAATTATCATTTATTCTATACACTTTAAAGAGATTGGGGAGGGGGCTTTTTAAGTGTGTTTAGCAACAGGTTCAAAGATGAATGCCATCCTCATATTATTAATTTTAAGATTTCATATAATATTTTGTCAAAAGTTATCTCATTTCATTACATATAAGAAGAAATAGAAATTATAGAAAATGTCTATCATATCAGTATAAGCTCCCCATAACAGTACTCAATTAGGCGGGAGAGATTTAAGTTGACGGAAGTTTAGAAGCGTTCGGAACTCGCAATTAAAAAGTGAGTTCGTTAACGTACCGAACGCACTCCTTATTTTAGAGCAAAGTTGAAGGGGTTGAACGTCCATTGTTCTCCAAAACAATGAGGATTGACCTGAACGCACTAGCGAACGTGCCAATTATCGATCGGTGAGTGCGTGCAAACGTAAACGAACGTAGAGATTATCTTTATCCATCTTTTTGATTTCCTGTCGGCAAAAGATGTGGCATGCAAATAGTGGAAGCATGGAAAGTTATCCTTTTCTGAAACTTTTACTTCCAACTTCCAACGCATATTTTGCCTTATCTTTGTTTTCTTTTTCGTTGTTAAGTTTATTTTTCCTAACCTTTTAATGATTCTCTATTCCGGGAAATGTTAATAATGTTTTTTATTTAGTTTTTTTTTGATAGTTTGTTAATGTTTTAGATTGTCTAAGTTGATGTTTCATATTAGAGAAACTCGTTGCGTAATTTAAACGCTATGTTGTGGTCAAGGAATTTGCATGGAGTAGTGTGTTTTAACATTCGATTAATTAAATCATAATTGAATCGAAGTTACTCTTTAAACTTCCGCTTTTGTATTCTCAAGGACTAATCATCGGGTTGTTTTATTTCTTCATCGGAGCATCTACATAAATACTTTTTTATACGTGCGCGATTCCGTTCGCGGAGAGACTTCTCCGCGAAGTGCGATTCCACCCTAAACGAGCTCTAGCTTTTGGCTTTTCTGTCTTGTGCATACAATAACTGATAATTTCTTTCATCATGAACCTACTAAGAATTTGCGCATAATATGTTTTATAATTTTCGGAACAAGTAAGTTTGTAATTTCAGTAATTTAGACCTACGTTAATTAACATCTGAAATGGTTATGATTTCGGAAACTTATCCTTTCGTTTATTTCGATACATTTAACAAGTACTTTGTTCGGGAATGTTAGAGCGCATGTTTCATTTTGCGTTAAAAAAGAAATGTCTTGGAAATTGTTCCTCTTCTGTCCTGTTTGTTGATACATATAAATTTTTATTCCATAATCACGATCGGCCTATTTTTCACATTATTTGATCGTTATTTCTGGCGGAAGCAAGTTTTTCGGGTTTTGTGATCCCTTTTACACCTTTGTGGGAAAAGTCTTCCGATTTAAAGCGCTTTATTATATTATTTATTTTATTGTTATCTATTTTGGGTGGTTAGTTCCTTTTTGTTATTTTTGATGTTTTTCATTTGATTTTGGTTTTAGGAAATACGTGAAACCGTAAATAGGAAACACTTTTTGAAACGGCAACATCTCAAAACAGAGACATAAAGAGAACAAAATAATAGGATTATATGTTTTATTTTTTTTGGAAAGAAGTTAAGTTTGTTATTTCATTAATTTAGGTCTACGTTTAATAAACATCTATGTCGGAAAATGGTTTTGATTTACGACGCATTGCATTTTTTCACGTTCATTTCGGATACTTATCTCTGTCGTTATTTCATAATTATATTTAACAAGTACCACTGTTCGGGAAATTTTTCGATGCGCGTTTAGAAAAAAAAAATCTTTATTTCTTGTGATACAATAAACGGAGATATAAATGACTAAAATTACCTGTTACAGAAGTAACTAAGAATTTACATTTTATATATTATCCGAAAACACGTCAGTTATGTTATAGGCCTACTATGCAAAACTTTTAAATGCTTATAGCGCATATCTTGTCTTGCTTTATAGATTATGTCCTAAATTTTATTTACCAGTGGTGAATCCGTCGTATGAAATAGGCGGGACGCAGTCGGAAAATTTGAAAAAAAGAAAGGGGGACACACCAGAAACTGTTACAATAAAAAAAAAAAAAAAAAAAAACATAGCCTTTAGTCAACATGTTAACGAAACAGAGAGAAAAGAAAGGGCGTATATGATAATCATATAATAAAGACTTGTCATGGTTTGAAAGTAAATATGCATGCAATGTCAAAAGCGCCCATATGGTTCGGCATTATGTATGCATTTATATTGAAAAAGCATTTTGTCTCTTCCCTCTTTTTACCTCTCTGAGTCGGCCTCATTTATCTCTCTGTGTCTTTTCTCTTGTCTCCAATATCTCAATATTTTCATCTCCCATTATTTCCTTTAATATCATACATCCTTCTCATTCCCTATATCCCTCATCACCGGGGAGGGGGGGGGGGGGTCTTTTACTATTATTATATATAAGCACTGAAAATGCGTTAGATAGTACATTCATATTTTTACGGTTTTATATGCGTCCTATGATATCAATAACGAGTTAAACATGATCATTTTTATGAGATACGCGGTCTAGTTGAAATCAAATGCTAAAACGTATTATAGACTTTTTGTGTTGCTAAAAAGCAAAGCTCCAAGTTTGTCCAACACTTCTAAAAACGCTAAATCCTTCTTGTATTCAGGAGGTTAACGACATCCTGAATCTGCTTCTTTCAGAATTAAATATTTTGAGCGGTCGATCGCCATGACATTCTTTTGTTCGGGAGTGCATCGCCAAGCACTAATGGCGTTTTGCTTTGAAAAGAGCAAGGAGTGAATATATTGTGCGCCTAAATTGTTTTTCTTCTTCTTGTTGGTTATTTGAAAGAGTTGAGAAAAATGATAACAACATCGCTATAGAACGACGAGGGAGTGGCGGGGAGGAAGAATTTCTAAAAGAGCACTGGGACATTTCTCGTTTTCTCTTTCCCTCCTGTCTGAATGTATAAATCCACCCTCGTTCATTCCCTTTCTCATATTTTTTCTCTCCCTATCATTCCTATCTCTTTCATCTTCTCTTCCTACTTTCTTCTTTGCATAATGAAGAATAGAATACTCCCGCTCTATATCTTTTCTCTCCGGCTTCATATTATTCCTATCTATTTGTCTTTCTCTTTCCTTTTCTCCTTTCTTTTTTGATAATGAGAGATAGATTACCTCCCCCCTTCCTCCCCCCCGCCGCTTCTATATCTTTTCTCTTCTTCCGGCCTCTTTCATATTATTACTATCATATTTTCGTCTTCTCCCTTCTCTCTCTCAATTTGGATATGAGTGAGATAATCCTCCCCCTCCCGCTCTATCTCAACTTTTAACTTAAAATTTCGCTCGCGCTTCGCGCTCGCATTAGTCTTTCCACTACTAAAATGAACATCAAGGCGGCCATAAGCTAAAAGCATAGGCCTACATTCAAAGGCAATATTCTATGATTTGCACCATCCTCTCAAAATCCGTCCCGCCGTTTCTACTATATGGGTATTAAAAAGTCTTCTTTGTGTCTCACTAGTGCTTGTGTATCGTGACAAGTTGGACAATTATTTCGATCATCCCCCCCTCCTCCGACACGGATTTACGCCGCTGTTTTATTATATCAGACACTCAAAAAAACAAAAACAACACAAACAAAAAAACAAAAAAAACAACATTTGAGGAATTTTCTGTCCACAAAGAAAAAAGTGTAACATATTATTGCGGCATTTAATTTTCATCAGTCTATAACTGTATATTTTTCCAAACTCGAAACCGTTAAGGCTTGCAACCTAGACAAAAAACAATTTAAACAGTTTTACAAATAACTTCTTACTTTCTTATACTTTCGCATTGAATTCGCCGCTGTTATCAATCGTCATAAAGATGTTTACCATTTAGAATCTTTTGCTACGTTGGCAGTAAGATACCAGATTATGTTTGACCAAACTGTTCGTTAGCGTATTATCACCAAAAAAAGGAGATTCGAAATAGACACAAATTGATCCACCAATATTTTTATTTCCTGACAAAGACAATATAAATTTCCCAACAGAACTGAAATTGTGCGCCTAGTTTTTATAATTTTCGAGGCCTGAAATATTGAAATTGGATAATCGTTTGAATCATGTTTAAAAAAGATGTATTGCTGTTTATAGCTGATAAGAACACGAGGCCGAAGGAATAAACGTCTTTCTTGGGCGCAAGATAATGGCATAAAAAATCTTCTATTATCGCGTCCACGGTGTCAAAGGCGCTTCATTAAACATTTGAAAAAGGTGACGTATTGAAGGCCCGCTCCGGCATTACCTTTTAGAAAACAAATTGGGAAAAACAATACGAACGCGTTCGTGCACAGGTGTTTAACTCAAACCATTGTTACGAGGTGAGACTCATTCTGAACGTGGTGATTAATCACCCTTTGTTCCGATTTCACACCTTAGTTGAATGGGGATACGAACGCGTTCGTTTTAGGGATTAAAATTTAAGTACAACGTTCGGTATGTACCCGAACCTTCGTGATATTTTATCTCTTGCACCTTACAAATGTTAAATTCCACCATGATTGTCTTTCAGAGGAGTATATGATGTGAAGGCTACTGACATGGGAGTGAATACAATACGTTTCAAAGCAGAGCTAGACATTGATGGTGCTGAACTCACAAGATCTTATCTTGATACTCAGGATCTAGAAGTACTTCTCAAAGTAAGAACCAGTTACAGAAGTTGATTTTGGAAATGGTCAAATGTATATCCTCACAAAATTTAACAAATTTTCATCAATTTTAACTTTCGATTAATGGTATCTTTCAATAGATTCTGATAGAAACCGCGTCGTCGCTTAGTAGGGTAGGAAGACTTTCTGTTAGAAATCTGGATTTGGAAGTTATTCTCAATGTGAAAATCAGTTAAGGAACCAAATTGGTGTTTCATCAAGTCGTTTGTATGTTATAAACAGTTTTACGAACAACTTTTGATGAGGTCTTGTCCTAAATGATGAAGAATGTGATTAGTATAATAGCATCCAAGAAGTAGTTTAAATCACCTCTGCCATTAAGGCTCATTTCCTCCTTATAGAGGTAAATTGCTTTATGACAAAACTAAAAACAATTCTGTGTAGTATGAATAGGCAGTGAAAAAAAAAAAATCCACGAACGTACTGATCAGAGGATGTTTACTGGAACATACAAGCCCTCTTTAGAATGGATCAGAGATGGCATAGTGGTTAAGTCACTTCTCAGATAGCAGAAGAGGGCATGGGGTTCAAATCCCTTCATTGTCAAATATTTTTGCTAACTTGATTTTCATTCATTTCCAGATCAAACATCCCATCTTACATAATGTGAGTTACAGTAAAAATTCTTTCTTAGAATACATGTAAACATTATTTGACATCTGTATTTTTTTTTGTTTTTTGCAGGAGATACAGAGTTTTACAAACTTAGAGGATGTAGAAGCTTTCATGTTGAAACATGGAGAGAGGATTATAGACCAGCTGGGCGCAGAGGTTGATAGAATAGAGAAACTTATCAAGGTATGAGTACAAGATTGGATGTTAAATGGAGGTCCCATAAGACATACATTAACCCTAACGCTCTAATATTTGTATTGTTTCATATTGGTTTATTAATTTTTTAATTTTTTACTATCAAAAGCGTTGTTCAATCATTTCTCAAAATAAAAAACACGTTATGATGATTATAATATTATATCATAATGACTAACATTGACATGTATGTTTGGGAACCATGATGTAACATATCTTATTGCAGATGTATTTGTTACAAATATGGGAAATATATGTACCAATTAGTATTTGATAGGTAGTGAATAATAATAAAGAAAAAAAAAGAAACTTCCTGTTACAATTCTTTTTGTTTCAGCAGTTACATGATATGCTTTGGACAGATCATGTGATCTATATCATATATCAGATGGAATGCACTTCGTAGATGGCTAAATCCTTGCTCTTCTTCTTTTATAGTATATTTCATGTTTTTTTTTTTTACAGTTTTCAATAAAATATATATATTCTATTCACTTTTGTCTGTACTGACAGGCTACGGATCCTGAGGTACGTCATGTGGATCTTGAGATTCTATAGGAAACCACCAAGTGGGATCTCTCTCCTGCATATGCAACAACCTGGACTTTACTACAGAAGGACAGACATGGACAGCTTGAGTTATAAATGATCTGACACATCTATTAGCTTGGACAAAACAATGTCCTGAGAAGTGTTCCTGCGTTTGTTTTTAATGGCAGGGAATCATCGGATCTGATAGAGAGAATTCAAAGTTTTGCTGCTGCTTTCATAGAGTTGTCAACAGAGGAGTACTGTTGGTAGGCTCCAGCCAGTGCATCGTGGGTCATTGAATGTTTGGGAGCGAGCGAACAGAAATCTCCGAACTCATAATTGATGGGGCACCAGAGAACCACATGGACACTGAAGACTCTTCTTTAAGGCCAGGCTGGTGATGGCACATACAGACCAGAATTGACATATCTGATGTCTTGGAAAGGGCTTCTTTAATTTTAAAAATGAATCAAGAAAGCGTTTTTCAGTTCAATGGCCACACTTCTTTGAGCTTTTGAAAGCAAAACTTGATGTAACTCGTGTCAAAACCCATTGGTGCTTCATACATGTTCATGTTGAATAGTTGCTTAATCTGATATGGATTTGGTGTCAAGATAAATAAAGGAATGTGTTAGATTAATATGGTGTCCCTGAAAGCTTCATATACCTGAGTTCTACAAAACCCAAGAGCCTTCAGGGGGTTTTCTGTTTACAGAATGGGCAATGCAGAGATGGAATGATCACGAGGCATGGCTTCGTTTGATAAGGTTGCATTCAAATTTTGCATTATCTACTTTGAACTGTGTTACATAGATACACAGATGTGTGTCATCATCATCATCCTCATCATCATCATCACTATGCTCATCATTATCAAAATTTCCGTCATCATCACCATCATCATCATCACCATCATCATCATCATCATCATCACTATCCTCATCATCATCATCATCATAATTTCCCTCATCATCATCATCATCATCACCATCATCATCATCATCATCATCATCATCGCTATCACTATCCTCATCATCATCATCATAATTTCCATCATCAGTTATCAACACTGTCATCATCATCATTGTCATCTTCATCAGTTTCATAAAGGCATTAAATCTATGTAAGGAGTATATAGTTATTGCCAGTCTGACTCTAAAACAGAGTAAGTCTTTCGACAATGTCAAAATACAATTTATGATTAATTCAATCTTCTTGTTCTTCCCAAACATTGCTGCAGTATGTTGAATTTACATATATAAGTTAACACTTATCGTGTTTATAAACACCATGCAAGGTAAATATTTTATTAAGCACTATATAAATGTATTTATGATTTATCTTTATTGCTTTGTTAGTTTGAAACAATGGCTCACCAGCAAATGCACATTTGGTAAGATTGAACTGAAATTGTATGGCATTATTCCTTGCTCTTTTTGTTGCAATATGTATATCTATATTTGTATCTGCATCTTGGTGCTCCTGAACCTACATACATGTATACATTCAGTTGATAGCATTTTGTATTTATTAGCCAAAATAGAGCAAACTGCGATAGTTCTTTAACCCCAAGTCAATTGAAAATGGATGTTAAAAAGCTATGTGGCCATGAGCAGTCCGGTAATGTTGCAACAAGTTCTCATATTAAATTTTTTTTTAAACAAAGGCAATCCTTAGCTAATATGTTAAGTCATAGGGTATTGTTTGTAATGAAGTAACAAGTCTTTAAAACTGAAATGTATTAGCCAAGTGCTTGTCAACGTATGTGTTTGACCTAAAATGGTTGTATATTTTGCAGAAAGTTTTATTTTCAACATAATCTTTATGTGAAATATCTGATTAGGCTGTCTTGTTAATTGTTTTCACTCTTAGCTTTCTTATTGTGTACTGGTAAGAATTATGATTTGATTTATAAAGCTCTTTTCGGCTTTGATTAAAAATGGTACCATTATTACTTGCTTTAACCAAAGTATATCAAAGAGTGCTCTAGCATTCAGGAAATTTCTTTGTGACAATACCAATTTACCTCACCCGGGTCAAGTGCGGCAAACACAGATTGATATCTTGATGAAGGAGTTTAGTGAAGTGGTCAGGATTGATTTGAATACCTTGTAATTTACAGTCAACAGCTTGTATAAAAGACCTTTCCAAAGGTGAGACGATTTATATAATAGGTTGATTCTTGATTTTGTCTCTAGCATCGTTCTAAAGACAGTTCAAGCGCTAACGGTGGTATCTAACCTGAGGAGACATCTATGAGACGGGAGAAAAAATCGTATTAATATTAATATGTTTGATTTTCTCACGGCTCATGGGATGTCTCAAAGACTCGAGAGACGTCACCATGATTAGTCTCAAATCTTCCACTTGGCGGGGGAAATACATGTACCACCATCCCCACCATCTTTGCTTTTCATAAAATTGTAGGAAATTAAAAGCAATGAATTTGTTCTGAACTGCTGTGAAGTCTATTCCGCAATTCAGAGACTTGCAATATATTCTTGTGTATTGTTAATGTGACGAGTCTGTCGCCCAAAAAAATCTTGGCATTCAAACAAATTAACAACGCATAAAAAATTGTCCGTATTGTACATGTGGTATCTTTCCGTATTATTTATTCAAACTCATTATTAATTTAACACTTTGGTAGGAGCAATGATAGAGCTAACTTTAAAAAGGCTCAATTAAGTTGGGGGGGGGGGGGGTAGGTAAGAAACTGAAAGTTAGCTTTATAATAGATTACCCCAACAGAGACATGATGATTACCTTTTCATTCTTTTTATTTACAGAAATCGCAATCATTATCATATTTTGGTGAAACTCTTTCAATATAGCATGTGGCTTGTTCAGAGCATAATAGCTATGCTTTGGATCATTTACAGATATTTTCAGGAAAATGAATAAATGGGCAACTATTATTAAGTATATATATATATACATCTAACCCCATATATGCAGGGTATTCCTAAAAAGATATGTCCTTAGCTTGCTTGTGTCCTTATCATGCCGTGATTAGTTTTTGAAGTACAGTCAAGACTGAGTAAATGGAGGTCAGATGTACAAAAAGGTTGATTTTTTTAAAAAAGGAATTGCCTACTTATTATTATTTAAATTATCAAATGTAAAACATATGAATTTTGAGATGTGCATTAATATTGATCAGCAAAACTAAGAAATTTGTACTTTTTAAACTTTAGGAACAACATGTACTGTTAGCAGTGTTTCAGGGTAAAAGTATTAGTGGAGATTATTACAAAATGGCTATTTGAATGTCACGTGGTGTTTAAACCGTTGTCATTGAGCCATTGAAAGCATGCATACAGTAATAAGTCCATGTCCTATGAAATGAAACGATAACCAGTAGGGGTCGCCAGTTTGATATGGCATAGGTTTAACCTAATTTTTAAAGTCTATAAATATCTATATGAATCCCTAAATGTTGTCTTGTTTTTCAAAAGAAAATTGTGGAAGCAAGTAACTGTACAGATAATGTCTTCTATATCATGGTTATACCGAGATATACAGTGTTGTTTAATCGTCAAAGAATCTTTGAAATAATGTAATAAAATATGCTTGAAAAGTAATATTAGTTCATGACTAATGTGTGGTCTTTGTTCGTTAGTTTTAAAATCTAAGTATTTGTTGTATTCATGTACATGGGATAAATGAGTGCAGAGGCGGCGGAGCGAATTTGAAAGTGGGGGGTCACGATGGAAAAGGGGCACTTTTCCTGAAAAAGGGGGCACTTGCGACCAGAGGCTTAAAGAGAAAAATATTCAGATAAGTAGGGGTGTGCAGAAAATTTGGCTTTAAATTTGTGATAAACAAAAGGAATGCGAAGTGCGAGCCGAAAAGCTTGAGCTCAAAATTGAAGTAAATTGTGCATTATATACCCTTTTAAATATCCGCGATCGCGAAGCTCGAGTTGAAAATTATGAGCTAAAAATTGGAGTTTATTGTGCATTATAGACCCTATTAAGTATCCACAAGCGCAAAGCGCGAGTTGAAAATTATGATCCTAAAATTTGAGTTTATTTTGCATTTAAGACCCTATTGAGTATTCGCGAGCGCAAAGCGCGAGCCGAAAATTTGGAGTTTAAAAGACATATGGAGTAACAAGGGGCATTTTTTAGTAATAAAAGTGCCCTTTTTTAGTAATAAAAGTGCCCCTTTTTAGTAATAAAAGTGCCTCTTTTTAGTATAAAATGGCATTTTATTAGCGAAGAAACGGGGCACTTTTTATTCATGAAAAGGGGCACTTTTAGGGTGGATGAAAAAGTGGGGGGTCACAGTGCCCCCCCTGCCCCCCTGGTTCCGCCGCCTCTGAATGAGTGTTTTATTTCATGCAAGATAAACTTTAAAATATATATCTCTATTCCTAGATTGTGATGAAATTGAGTCTCGTAGTGTTACTAATCTCATTCCTTTAATGATAATAATAATGTGATTTTGCGCCGAATCCACTATATAGATTGCTATTTCACCCTGGATTGTTGACTATTAAATTCTTCACGCTTTTATAAAGGAAAGTCCATCCGAAAATCAAATTGATTTTTCTTAAAAAGCAGGGAAATATCCGTGAACATTTGAAGAAAATCCATTCAAGATCAGCAAAGTTATGATTAATAATTAAAGTTTCGAATTTGGGACGTCATTTGGAATCTTCTCTCCATTCCATTAATGTAAATTCCATAAATAGCCATTTTTTGTATTTAAAAGAAAAAAAAAGGAATGTTTCACTTGTACATTTGATATGCATGTATCATCAGATCCATGTTAATATACTTTCATGTTAGATGCGTGAGATTGAGCTAGTTTTCAAGAATCTAGAAAACGATAAATTTATGAAATTGACAGTACACACCATACTGGAAAGCAGCTCACAAGTGACGCAAAAAAAAATAAAAAAATAATAATAATAACTAATATTTTTTAAAATAAATATTCAATTCCAGGATGAAATTCCCCTTTAATAACCCCATTTTTTTCTTTTAATTTTTTCTCTGATCTCGAGCCTGTTATTGGCCTAAAATTACCAAACATACAGTCTGTGTCAAATAAAATGGTACAAGTGGAAAACATTTTTTTGATAGTATGAAGATTAATCACAGCCTGCTATTGTTTGGTATTTTCATAAAGCAGGAAGATCAGACTTTCACCTGCAATTTTTTCATCACATTTGGTGTTGTAATTTTTGAAATATGACTAGTTTTCTACAATCAAGAAAAATCCATTTTTCGCACGCCGTCCCATACCTTTGTGTATAGGTTTCGCATATTGGCCATGAAATGCTCAATTTCGATTTGTTTCTCGTCGCACAAAATTTAGCATAACTTTTGTTTTCCGAAAGCAAATTATACAAAACAAAGCGCATCAGCAAGGAAAATCTTTCGGTTTTATTTTGGTACCACATACACACATTATTTGAAAATATTTCACACCTAAATATTTTTTTTCTGACTGTACCATTTTTTTTGACACAGACTGTACATGCAGACTTAAACAAATCCAATGATACAACATGAACTAGAAATCTTTGTAGTGGAAGTATTTTATTATTGCAGTTCTATGAAAAGGAGAGGAAAACACAAGGATGGATGTCAAATACTGTCAATATTTAAGCGCAAATGAATTTGTTTTTTCCTTTTAACAAAACTAGTTAATCAGTAGTTGGCTTCAGTTAGTTTACAAGCAGTGAAAGAAAATTATTCATACCAACAAACTGAGAAATGAGTTCAGCGGTGCATTTACTGGGAACAGCTTTTATGAAAAGCGACCTCGATAACAAATGCTTTTTATGACCAAGATCAACGGGACAAGTCAATTTATGTTCTCTGACAATTTACAGTTTACATTAATGAACACGAGATGATATCAGATATTTATTTTGTTAAAGGTAATTGAGTCAAGTCAATCGCCTCTTTATTGTAGGGAATAAAAAAAGGTTTTTGCTTTAAAATGGTGGTGAAATAATAATTTTAATATACATTTAAAAAACAACAGCAACCATGAAGGAAATTCGTCATAACCTACTTCAATTCTTCCTTAAAATTGTCCGTCTCCATGTCAAGTTGTCTCAATGCTCATTAATTGGTTGGTTGGTATATTGGTTATAATATTCTAGTTTGTTGATTACTATAGGTTAAGATAGCCTATTGTCGATAGAAGTGTAAGAAGAAGAAGAAGAAGAAATAGTAGTAGTAGTAGTAGTAGTAGTAGTAGTAATAGTGGTAGTGGTAGTGGTAGTGGTAGTAGTAGTAGTAGTAGTAGTACTAGTATTAGTAGTAGTAGTAGTAGTAGTAGTAGTAGTAGCAGCAGAAGGAGTAGTAGTATTAAAAGTAGTAACTGTGGTAGGCAAGTGAAGTTATGATAGTAATAGAAGTACGGGTAGAAGTAGTTTTAGTAATAGTATGGGTAGTAACAGAAGTAGGAGTAGTAGTAGAAGTAGTAGTAGTAGTAGTATAGTCAGTAGTAGTAGTAGTAAGTAGAGAGTGAGTAGTGAGGTAGTAGTAGTAAGTAGTAGTAGTAGTAGTATATAGTAGTAGTTAATAGGTAGGTAGTATAAGGTAGTATATTATTATTAGTATGTAGTAGTAGTAGTAATAGTAGTAGTAGTAGTAGTAGTAGTATAGTAGTAGTAGTAGTAGTAGTAATTGAGTGTAGTAGTAAATTAGTAGGTAGTAGTAGTATGTAGTAGTAGTATAGTAGTAGTAGTAGTAGTAGTAAGTAGTAGTAGTAGTAATAGTAATAATTAAGGTAGTAGTTGTAGCAGTAGTGGTAGTAGTAGTAACAGAAATATTGGTAGAATAGATGTAGTGGTAGAAGTAATGTAGAAGTATAGTTACCAGAGTCCAGTAATATAGTATTATCATAAAGTATAAAGTAATAGTAATTATCTCATATGTAGTAGTAGTAGTATTTGTAGTAGTTATTAGTAGTAGTGAGTCATTGTAAAAGTACTAGTAGTTTGTAGTAGTAGAAGTAGTAGAAGCAGTACCACTAGTAGAGGCAGTGTTAGTGGCAGCTATGTTACTAGTAGTAGCATTCGTAGAAGTAGTAGTAGTAGTAGTAGTAGTGGTAGTAGCAATTTTGTAAGTAGTAGTACTAAAGTAGATGTAGTTTTAGTAGTAATGTTTACTAGTAGTAGCATTCGTAGAAGAAGTAGTAGTAGTAGTAGTAGTAGTAGTAGTATTAGAAGTAAAGTGGTAGTATAGATGTGTAAAAGAAGCATAAATAGAAGTAGTATAAGGTAAGGTAAAAAAAGTAGTAGTAATAGTAGTAATTAAGCAGTAGTAGTACAAGTAGTAGTATTTGTTATAAGAATAGTCGTGTAAGTAGTACACCTAGAAGTAGTAGTAGTAGTAGTAGTAGTAGTAGTAGTAGTAGTAGTAGTAGTAGTAGTGTTAGTTATAGTAAGTAGCAGAAGTAGTAATGATAAAAGTAGTAGCAGCAGTACCTGTAGTAGTAGAAGCATTACCAGTAGAGGAAGTGAAAGAAGCCATAGTAGAAGTGGTTGCAGTGGGAGAAGTAGTAGTACTGGTAGTAGTAGTATAGTAATAGTATGATAAGTAGCTGTTATCTTAGTAGAAGTAGAAGTATTAGGTGTAGTAATATAAATGCATTAGTAGTCGAAGTAGTAGTAGTAGTAGTAGTAGTAGTAGTATTAGTAGTTGTAGTAGTAGTAATCATAGTAGTAATAGTAGCAGTAGCGTAGAAGGAATAGTATTAAAAGAAGTAATGTAGAAGCAGTAATAGTCGTAGTAGTAGTAGAGGTAATCGTAGTAGTGAAGTAGTAGTGGTAGAATTAGTAGTAGTAGTAATAGTAGTAATAGAAGCATTAATAAGTATTTATAGTCTCAGTATCTACTTAGTAATTTCTAAGTAATACTACACAGTTGTAACACATAGAAATTGGCGTGGAGGGAGTAGTAGAAGTAGCGATTATTATTATTATTATTAGTAGTAGTAGGAGTAGGAGTAGTAGTAGTAGTAGTAGTAAGTAGTCATAGTAGTAAAGAAATTAGTAGCTGTAGTAGTTGTAGAACTAGTATTAGTGTAAGTAATAGCAGAAGTAGAAGTAGTAGTAGTAGTAGTAGTAAGTAGTAGTAGTAGTAGTAGTAGTAGTAGTAGTAAAATAGTAACATGGTAGTAAGTGAGGTAGTAGTTTTAGCAGTAGTGGTAGAAGTAGTAGTAGTAGTAGTATGTAGTAGTAGTAGTAGTAGTAGTAGTAGTAGCAGCAGCATAAATAGTAGTAGAGAGCAGTACTAGTAGTAGTAGCAGCAACATCATAGTAGTAGTAGTAGTATTAGTAGTAGTAGTAGTTTTTGTAGTAGTATATATTGTAGTAGTAATAGTAGTAGTAGTAGTAGTAGTAGTAGTAGTAGTAGTTAGTAGTTAGTAGTATTAGTAGTATAGTAGTAGTAGTAGTTTTGTAGTAGTAGTAGTATAGTAGTAGTAGTATAGTAGTTGTTGGTATAGTTATTGTGTATATTAGTAGTAGTAGGAAATAGTAGTAGCAATAGTGGTAATTAAGGTAGTAGTTGTAGCAGTAGTAGTAGTAGTAGTTGTAGAAGCAGTAGTAGTTGTAGTAATAGTTGAAAAGTAGTAGTAGTAGTAGTAGTATTAGTTGTATTAGTAGTAGTAGTAGTTGTAGTAGTAGTAGTAGTATTAGTAGTAGTAGTAGTAGTAGTAGTAGTAGTCAGAAGCGGACGCAGACCGGAGTCACACAATGAACTTATCGGGCCCATGCGCAAAAATAATAGAGCCGCTTTTGTCCCCAGACAATTGGGCCCCCGAAATGCATTCAATTCCATTTTCTTGGATCCGCGCCTGGTAGTAGTAGTAGTAGTAGTAGTAGTAGTAGTAGTAGTAATAGAACTAGTAGTAGTAGTAGTAGTAGTAGTAAAAGTTGTCGTTTTCATAGTAGTAGTAGTAATGTAAAAGCAATAGTAATTGTAGTAGCAGTAGGAGTAAAAATAGCAGTACTAGTCGATTCAGCAGCAGTAGTTGTCACATAAATACTACCAGTAGTAAAATATACTGGAAGTTGTAAAGGGAGGAGGAGGAGGAGTAGCAGAAATATGAGTTGTAGTTACAGTAGAATTAGTAATAGTAGAAGTCGGCCCTAGTGGTAGCATGTAGTCAAAGTAGTAGAAGCAATCGTATTAGTACTAGTAGAAGTAGCAGTAGTATAGGCAATATATTTTATAATAGCAGTAGTCATGTAAAAGCAGTAGTTACAGGAAGTATTTCAATTTGAAAAAAATGCTTTTGATTACTATAAACGATACCTATAATCTAATAATAAATAAATTTACCATTTTAAGCTTAATATTATTTCTGTTAATCTTATCATAAAGATGCTAGAGGCAAGCTTAGGGTGGACATGTGCCGGAACACAAAAATGAAAACTTTAAAAAGAACATTGGGTATTTAGTACTTCATCAGTGCGATATAAATATTTTATACACATCAATTATAAACTATACAATATAAAAAATGATTACATCTTTCTCGATTTCAGATGAAAAATGACATTATATACCATCTTATTGTAATATGAAATGCGCTGTTTTTATAAAAATGACAATTATGATTTTCATGAATATTTAACACATTTTTGAAAAAAAATGCCAGTGTATTAAAACGCCACAACACAAAACAGAGAAATAACAGCATAATTTTATCACGAAGTACTTTGAAGAAGGTCTGTGCTTAAATTTGCTCTATATTATACGTAATATATCATATTGGCTTTGCCATTCAGTTGCAATAGTCTAAGTTGAAGATCTTGCATTTCTGTAATAAGTGTTCTTTCGTCCGTGTTAAGGTCTTCCTTATCTGCATCCTTGTCTGTAGTCTCTGAAGTGCTTGGAATATCATTGGTACTACGTCGCATCCCTGCGGCACTGCTGCATCGGCGAAACGCAAGAGCCGTCGTTTCATCCGCATCTTCCTGGTCGTTATTCTCAATCTCCGTTTCGTCCTCCTCCTCCATATCATGCGTCCTTCTTCCATTATTATTATTATTAGCCCCAACAACACTAAGACCACCATCACTAATCGCCCTGAGTTTCGACGACAAGCTTTCGCTACTCCCCGCGCTGCTTGTCCCACCGCGCAACGTACCGTATGATCGCTCAATAACCGTACTCTTCTCCGTATCAAGATCCGGACAGATATCCGAATTGGTTTCGTCGGTATCCGTACTGAACCTCGCTACGAGAGGCGTATGCGTGAAACTGTTCTCCTTTCCAAGCCCTCTGAAAGGTAACATCGACGTCCTTCGCCGGGTTTCGGTTTTACCCGGTCGCTCCTCGGTCCGTCCACCACCACCACCACCACTAACCGAATTGAGATTTTGAGTCACTATCCGCTTATATTCCTGTTCGAATCGGTTAACCGCGCACGATTCTTGATTGTCTATAGGTGTTTCTGGTAAATGAAGCAGCATTTGTAATTCATGTTCCTTCCCTGATGAGTCCAGGTCAAATTCACTCAGATGACCCAGTCGGTATTGCTCCTCTCTGTCGAGCATGCGCAGTATGCCTTCCAGTTCGGATATTTTAGAATCAAGCTGCAACAATATAACACAGAAAAAAAGGGGTAAATAATCATACAACAAATAAGTGATAAAATGCTATTTAAAACGCAAATGATGTTACTTTTCTGCCATCAGCGTGAGAATTGTATCAATTAAAACAAATAGTTGTGGGTTTCGTTCGTTTGTTTTTCTAAGATGAATTTTTATTAATATTGTCCACCGTCACTATCATTTACAGTCAGATCGTTAGTTCAGAAGGGACTTGTAAAAACATCGTCCCACACTTAGGCAGATGTTGAACTATTTTTTTTAAATTCCTGGTTCATCAAACTAACTCTAACTTATAAATTTCTACTAGAAATGTTGATTGTCTCGAAACTGCATTCAAATCTCATCTGTTAAAAATTGCTTTCAATTTTTAACAGATAATTTAACTCATATTATTGATTAAACTATATTCTGTAAAGTAAGATTAATTAATACTTACTGCAATTGTACTGCAAATACATACTTTTTGTTTGTCTGGCTTTTATTATAAATTGATTTGATTCTCTGTCTCTTACAGCACACCGATTTCTATCATAAAGGAAATTCTACTTTTCACAATTATAGATATTTATTTGTCTTTTCTTAATTATGTTCTAATCAGTCTGTAACAACCACTATCTGTATCAAAATGTGCAACTTTATATTGTTTATTGTTTTGTCAATTAAGGTTAAATCCATGTAAATGTGAACAATTATCCTGTACTGGACAATAATAAATAAATGAAATGAAATGAAATGAAATGAAATGAAAGTAGTTTCCTGTCATTTTCTTTCATTGCTTTTTTCATGTATCACCACCCTCTCCATGTAAATTTTTCCTCTCTCCAGCGCTTTGAGCACATGATTAATGTGGAGACAGCGCTTAAGAAATACTCTATATTATTATTATTATCATTATTATTATTATTATTATTATTATTATTATTATTAATTCAATTTACCTTTCTCTTTTCTCTTCTGAAGGCTCGTATATGAATTTCAGCTCTGTAGATGCTCTCTTTTAGCTCCGTCGATTCGTCCATCACAAAACGACGCGTTCGACCTTTAACCTCTAGCCCGACTGACCTTGTGACCGGGTCACTGCTCACACTTATTCTTATTGCATGAAGCTACAAAGAAAACAGTGAATGTATCAAAATAAAATACAAACGTCAAGGATAATGTGAAACGGCAAAATATAATTGTTAGTCAACTTTCGCTAATGTTTGTACGACGTTTTCGATATGCTTATAACTCGTGAGTTTTCAAATTGTGTCAGCGTACCGCTTCAAAGAGGTTGAAAGGTATGAAATGTTATCTTTTGACAAGCAATTGCACTGATAATCGTGGCTTCTTCACGCGTGACGCTGGAATATCTTGGTCGACAAGTTGACTAGTAGATAGGCTGAACTTGACTTGAAATGCTTCGTCTCAGCTGACCATCCCAACGAGGAGTAAGGAGGGTCATGCGTGAATAAGTCACCATTATCATTGTGATTATTTGTGAAAAGCTTCCATTGATCCTTTCGCAACTTCATTTAGGTGGCACGCCGACACAAATCGAAAACCTCCTATCATCTACCCTCCTTCAGTGGAGTTTCCAGGTGGGGGCGCAAGAAGCGCACTCTCCTTCTATGTTTTTTTTTTTAATCAAGTTGTTCCATGATTATATTGCCGTCTCTGTTTTCAAAATGTCGTAGGTGCCACCTTTATCTCCAAATCCTGGACCAGGAGCTGTACATTTGCTGCCTTCTTTACAATTTTGCTCTTTAACTGTACTATTTCACAAAGAAAAAAATATAGATGATGATTTTCTTTGCTGTCGTTCAATAACCCTTATTGAGCAAAATAAGTTTGTGGTTTGGCTTGACATAATGGAGACTTATACAAATGATGTAACAATTTTGTTTATTCTTTGTTTTTATCTCTCTTTCATTCAAATTCCGTCGGCCTCATGTCAAAAGGGCCTTAAGATTTCTTAAATCCCATTCATTTTGTACACGTACTAAAAACTGCAAGGCCCTTTTCGCATAAGGGAACGATATTATCACAACGATAAATATATTCCTCTGGAATGATCAAATACAACCATTCGTTGAAATAAAGAAAGATTTACCTTTGGTACAAAAAGTAGACACAGCGTGGCAGTGGTAGTAATACAGATACATAGAGAAACCAGCATGAAGGACATCGTACGATGATTGCCCTGGATGACCCAGTTATTGACCACGACGGCGAGTACGCTCATGATCACGACGTTATAGACGCAGACAGCAATGTAGTGGGAGTCGTTCAGGGCTGGGATCTTGACTTTGCGGGTTTCCCAGGCGAGGAAGACACCGAAGAGAAGGAGTAGACCTTTGTAAGCGTAGAGAGCGACAAGCCATTTGCTTTGGTGTGATGACGTGCATTCCTCGATTACGGGCACGTAAGCCCGTGTGCCGTCATCGGAAACCTGTATTAACAAAATTTTGGAATGTAATTATGGACTCCCTAAGAATAACAAGAGTATTTCCTCCATTACATGCATACTCAGCGACTGATCCACGATTTGAAAATAGGGGGCAGGCACAGCTGGAAAATTTGAAAAATAGGGGGCGCATGCCTGTTGCGCCCCATTGTACTTTTTAGTAGTTATCCAAAGTGTCCACATCATAATATACTTTCATTAATCATTTTCAAGTCTTGATACCAACAAAATACATCAACAAACAGCCACTACGGATTCAAACAAAGCGGGCATGCCACTTACAATGGTTCTGTTTTGTAAAATTTGCAATTGATATCAATCGTAAAGAGTCTTCAACTAGGATCGAACTTGCGAACCAAAAAGCTTTAAAATCCTTCTTAACATGATTGGCAATTTATTTATCACATGAAAAAAATATATGCAAATTTGTCTATGACAGTTTAGAATGTGTGACCAGGTCACCTGTCTACATTTACATTTAAATTAGGCATGAGCGGCGTTTAACTTACCTCTACATTAAGACGTTTTTCTTGTCTGTACATGGGATCTAATATTACCCATAATGCAATTAGAATGACGTCAAGTAGTAGTAGAACCCCTATCATGAGGAATAACGTGGATTCGTGCAGCATCTGTAGAAAGGACAAACATTCAGAGACAGAAATTTATAAAAAAAACATCACTGCTAGTCCTGAACTACTAGAACTGTCCACCAAACTCACAAACTCACAATTTTCCATAGGAAATTTCGATATATTCTATTTTTTATTATATACCTTACATATGCCCCCCAAAATTATAATTGTATATGCAGTCAAAGAATCTTTTTGTAAATTGTTTTGTTAAAATCTTATATTGAACGATTCTTTTTTTATTAAAATGTACATATGATTTCTGTGGAAATGAAAAATAAAGTTGAATTGAATTGAATTGAAAGCAATATTTTGATTATGACTAGACTGTAGTCGTATCAAAATGAATTTCCACAAGCGATTATCAATAGAATTTGGACCGAAGTACAAAATTTATAATCTATAAGTCTATGAAAATATCAATTGTAAGCAAGTAACGGATTTTAATACTGAATTTATACAGAAGATATATAATACATTGTCAGTTTCAGCTGTTGTATCAAAAGTTGTCAAGACTAAAGCGCGCGTACAAGAACAAAATATCGTTCACATACCGTTACTCAACAACATAGAACTGCGCACAAATTTTATGTTATACTTTTAAAAAAATGTCATCCCCAAATTACTGTGTTTTTTGGGATTCATTTCGGTACATTACTACCTGGTAAAATCACAACACATGAAAGTTAGTGTCGATACACAGTGATCTTTATTTAATATGTTTATCTATCTTCTGTATAATACTTCATGACTTTGTGTTTTTAAACACAATATATCCATTTTTAAATACCTTATTTCCGTTCCTTTCTGTTTCTTATGTTTAATTTGTAGCCGTACTTTACAATGCTTTCCACTGCAACGTCAGAGGAGTGGACAAGGGGCTTTGTACATAAATCATTTTGACAATTGTAATCCATTCATCCAATACTACCGGTGAAAGGATTTTATAACTTTAGTTGAGATCAGCTTCAGGAAATTATTTTGATACCTACGAGTATTAAGATTATATCATGACGTTGGCATGAATAAATTAATAGATAATATTTTTATATGTAATTATATCTCTCTTCCTTGCGTATAATTTATAGTATTATCTGAAATGATGTCTTACTTTTCTTTTGATAACCCTACTAGTAGCATGTGTAATGATGTGATATACTCGATATGTTTTAACGAACATAGACCCAAAAGCCATTGAGAATCCAACTGCCAAGAACGATGTACGGATCTGAAGGAAAGCAAATGAAGAACAACACGGTTAAGAAACGGTAGAAAAACATGTTTTTTTTTTCTTTTTAATTTTATTACTTTCTTATGCTAAGTTCCTTGAAAATTTGTGACATTTAAAATCTTATAAGAAATAAACAATAATATCTTTAATATTTGATTATTATCTCGCATCAATTCATAAAATGGTTTTTATACGAGTGATTATGCTGAATTTTTGTAATTCATATATATTTAATCATATGTCCTTAAAAAAACAATTAAAAAAAAACATATTAAACTAAGTTCAGATAGAAACGATTATTTCTTTGATAGGATACCTCATTAGACAACAGATCAACGAGAGAATTTAGTCCGAAAATGTTATCAATTATCTTTAAAAAATAAAAATAACCATTTTAAACACTTGTTTCTCTACAGTGCATCCAAAAAAGTTCAATCTGCCCAATCTGAGATCCTAATATATAAAATACATAACTTATATGATCATGATTTTCCTTTTTAATTTCATGTTGGAGAGTAACTCATAATTTGTTCAAGGATATAAGTTTGGTACCACAATATAAGTTATGATTTTCCTTTGAGTGAAATAAAAGTTGAAGTGATATGAGTTATAAATTTCTATGTGAGCCTCTCAAAGTTTGGTTTACACAAAATGATTATCCTTACAATTATGAAGTATTATTATTTGTGAGATAATGAATACATACCGTGCAGAGAGGTGCGAAGACAACATCTGATACCTTATCACCGTCCAGTCCCATCATAAGAATAGCAGAATAGACTGCTATACAACCTACTACCAAGATATTATTTAGATTGGGACTTGATAATTTGATGTATCTGAAAGCAAGAAAATAAAACATACCGAGTGAGTAAAAATACAACAACAACTAAACACTTAGAAAATTGTCATTAAAAAGAAAATTGATTTTATGATTATATTATCTTATACATCTTTCGAAAGAGTAACTTCTTCTGTATCTTTGGTGCCAATTTTGTGGGGTATGTGTTTACGCTTGAATGAATATGGTCCATTGTTTACAAGAATGTAAAAAGCGACTTGTGCCAAAAAAGGAACTCCGCACTGATTAAACTGCCATAACTTTTTATCGCAAGGGTTTCGTGCAAAATAACTTACAACTATTGAATAAATTACGTATAAAAATGCGATAGATAATATGGAGTGTTATGCACAAGTTTTCAAAGACAAAATTATTACTTTTCAAGAGTATGAAGATTCCTTCTAGGTCTGTAAGTGGCCATGTTTTCTTTGATGTGTGCCCAATCATGGACTACCTGATAGATCAGTCTCATTTTTATAATACTTTACTCGATAGATGTAACAACAGTCTTGCTAAGAGTTAAGATATTGAAATCTTGGTTATTATTTAACTCGATAGAATAAACTATTCACAGTCGCAGTGGGAATTTGAAAAAAAATATTTGTATAAATGCAAACAAACACATGAATGAATTCTCTCTGCCAAATGAATAGGTTTGTTCGATGATGTAATTAATGTTGATTACAATTCTGATTTAGAAAATGTAAACATGGACTGCTCCTCAACATGATTTTTGACATTTTAAAAAATCTTTGTTCTTACATATCATTACATTCACTTTTGAAAAAATCAAGGTTTAGAAGAATATTGGGGGTTGTAATTCTACTAGGTCAATTTGCCTGAGATGAGCAAATGGCGGACTAATTTTGTAACAAATAACAAACATTATACCAACATCAAATCTACATGCATCTCTGAACTTACTTTGTTTTCCTGTACTTGATGTTGAATGCAAGGAAGAGGAGAGCGAGGATGATACCCAGGATGGTGAGGATTGAGATGGACATGAAGGCAGCGGAGTCAATATTGATTGGTTTATCAAGAACAGTCAGGTGATCCACTGGTATAAAACCACCTAGGAAAGAAAACAAAATAACAGTCAAAATAACAGTTAAAGTCTCTAAAACAACATATCTGTTTTTAAATTATCCAAATGAAGTCAATTAACATATTCATGTACCCCGAAAGCATTGGAATAGAAACCGAATTTAAGTTTATCCGAGTCTTAGAGTCTTAGATCCGAATAACAGTTCAAACATTGGCAAATTGCGGCCATTTTGAATTTATGCAAATTAAACATTGTTCCACAGCTTCGATTTTCCTATACTTTGATGTTATTTTGATTACTATAATAGTTCACTGCTGAAAATTTCGTTTCTGTCGCAAATTGTTATGGGTTTCGCTATTTTCCCCCTATCTTTACTGGACTATAAGGTGATGAGAAATAAAGCCGTTTGGAATTTAAAAAGGACCATACAACAAAACATGACTCATTCACAAGCGCAGGCCTATCATAATATGTAGCCTACACCACTGCCTTTGTAAGATCACAGGGATATAAAAGTAGTAGTAATAGGCAGAGGGGACAGTTCCCTGCACCCCTTCAGCAATGCCTGTATCACCTTGTCCTATAAAATAATTCCAATTCCATCGAATGAACAAGAAATATCCTTTTATGATACATGATGGATGAAGTTTTTCCTTTCAGGTCAATTTCTTTATCGCGGCACCGTCTGATGTCCAATATAGTAACTTCGAACTGGATTTGAGTGGTATCGGAATCACTGGCTTCATGAATGAGTTCGAATAGTTCAATTCATCACTCGGTTTCGACAATAATTTTGTCGTGATTTGAGCAATAGATGCTAGCAATGGGGGTATCCCCTTTCGTTTCGTCGTCATATTGGGTTCTCATCAGCATATGGCAATTTCACGCTCAACTATTGCGGGATCGGATGTTGAAAGTTCAAGGGACAACAGGGGTGATATATAAGGTAAAGCCCTTAAAAATTCCACAAATAGTATTCTGTCAAGTATATCAGCTCATAAAACATGCAATTTGTCTGAATTTCACATTTGTTGTATATGAAAACGTACGTGAAAAACAATGAACTCGATTCAAAATAAAATCAGAGTCATTAGATCTTGTGGGAATCATACCGTTGAAGAAATGGCGATTAAATATGTGAAATGGAAAAAAGAAGAAATAAGTGTTATTTTGGTTATAATTATTCAATATTCAGTTGTCTTGATCAACTGATGAAGTGGATGACCTGAGAATCACCTAGATTAAAATACGGGGGAAAATAGAAACGAGAATCAAAATCAAGGTTAAATGGAAAACAAAATATTGCAATATTTTGTGCTTAGTATGAATCCACATGTAGAACATACAATTCTGAACCTCGAAAATAAATTGAATATCACGGATACTTGTATGAAAATTGATTGTGTACCGAGGCCTTTCAGGGCAATGATATTATTGTGAAATATTGAAAACATCGTGTTTCCTTTCTCATTCAAAGAAGTTTAGCCGCCGCTCGGCTGAGAGACTGATGTATGTTTTCAATCGTTTACGATCATCCTACAAATTTGAGGGAAATGCGATCTGACGATTGTAAACGTGATTTGTAACAACTTTTGTCGAAGTACAATATTTTGTTTTTCATATTCGGCGCCTATAACAATTCTGTTTTGGGAGCAGAATATACGTGAAAATAAGTGTTCAGGGGAGGTTAGAAATGTTGGTGTTGATATTAGTTTGAGGTTTATTTTTCTTTTTCTCTCATACAGTAATAAAGCGATGTGTATTAATAGCAAACGTTGAAAGGGGAGGCTCAAACTGGGGTGCCCCCTTTTCACTTTTATTTTCTCTCCCAATCTATCCTAATTCTCTTTATCGTTTCCCTTTTGTTCCTTTTTGATTAGCTCAGTTATATGTAGCGAAGATGGAGGCATGCATGCTATCCCCTGATCAATAGGCTACACCATTCACTGTAATTTCCTAATTGATTAAAACATTGGAAACATCAGTTTGAGGGTAAATACACAAAATCTATAAGGTAGTTTTTCCCATTTAAGCCCC
>CALNVZ010003428.1:38006200-38052996 GCA_940671915.1 Paracentrotus lividus
ACAAAAAAAAAACAAAAACAAAAACAAAAACAAAAAAAAAAAGAGGAAAAAAAAAGAGGAAGAGTAAAACGAAACAAACAAACATTAGACACCGTTATAAAAGATATCAATGTGTTTGTTAACTTTAGCTGTGATAACAACAGGTAGAACGTGCTAAATGAAACTCTATACTACGACTGATTTTGTAGAAAAATTCTACTTTTGTACTTTTGGTTCAGAAACGCACGGAGTAAGTAAAACATGCAGGAAACGTAGGAATCGCAGAAATTGGCCCTCGTCCATGTCGGCGGCTATAAACGTGCAAGGTAAAATACGCTTCACGCACGTCCCACGTAGCATACACTGTAAAAAATATTTTTATCTTTACAGCAAATCTGCTGTCAGCAGAGTCGCCATAAAAAATGTAATTAAAAAAACACTTACATGAGAAATACAAAATATACATCAGGAGTAACACATTTGTTCCGTTTTAACCAAAATACGTAAGCTTTAGAACTCTAATTATTTTTTTCCCTTCTCTTTCATAAAGTCTTTGAGGAGAAATTTACAACAAAACTGTTTTTTAAGTTACATTTTTGTATGGCCACTCTGCTGACATCACTTTGCTGTTATTTTCTGTTTTTTTTTAAATATTTTTATTATTATTTTTTTTGCAGTGTACGATCAGCCAACGACAACATAAACACTGATAATAAAAAAACACCTTCGACTGAAAATTTTGGGGAAATATAAGAAATGATTAACACATACTAATGTAAATGTAAATTGAGTATTGGCGATTGCAGGATTTTAGAATAGGGCAGGGCGCCAGAGCAGATAGGGAACGGGGGGGGGGGGTCGAGAGCCGCCAAACTGCGCGATTTGAGCATGTTCAATCAATAAGTGGTTTTCAAATTAGGGGTGTTCCTAGCGCCCTCGCCTGGATCCGCCCATTGTGAGCAAGCAAAAGACATGAAAGATCAGATGAAAATAACGACGTATATATTTTCATCAATCAATGAAACAACAATCATGAGAACGCCCCTAAAAGTGTCAAATAATTACTCTTTTAGGATATCTCAATCCCGTGAGGCACCAATAATTCCCTCATGTAATTATCATTATTATGCCATGTATATAGTCTCAATTTCTCATTATTGTGGACTCGTGGAGTAATGCAAGCACACGAACATGGCAGAGCTCTTCGGACCCTAACCAGCACATCGCAATTGTGGACATGATCATGATGATCGAGGGGTCGTGCTACAGTATTCCAAACATGTAATTACTCAGAGTGACCAATAATGAATAATCTTCGTCGTGCGCTATTTTGTTTATTTACTGGTAATCTTGTTATCTGAACATGCTAGTCGATCTTATAAAGAAGAGTGCAAGGGAAGGAGGTGAAGAAAAGAGCAACTGACAGCTAATACCAGGAAAACTAGCTTAGGGTATTCCATTTCAAATCCGTAATGACAGCCTCTTGGCAGCAGCCGTTGCCCTCCCAGACATAGAGAGCAAAGAGGTGAAGTTGGATGCTATAGTAACAGGTTGCTTCTGATTCAGAGGCATGTTGTTTGTTAAACTGAAGATTGTATCAGCACAAAAATATGAATAATTGTGGTGTTGAGGTTCTGTCTCTCATCTTTCAATCAGAGGGTCACTGGTTCAAATCCCACTCAGCGTGAATTTCATTCTCAACCCAAGTGGGGTAATTGGACTTAAAGGGAGGGGGGAGAGAGAAAGGGAGATTGATAGATTCGGAGATACAGAGAGGGAGAGAGAGAGAGAGAGAGAGAGAGAGAGAGAAGAGAGAGGAGATAGAAAGAAAGAGTGACAGCTACTTGAAATTAAAATCAAATTATTAAGAAGCATAAAATGAAGTTATTCAAATTAGATAATATACATCTAAGGTAGATGTGGACTTAGAGAATAATATACATTTCTATAGTATAACGGCGAATGTTCAGAGAGAGGGAGAGGAGAGAGATATAGGGAAGGGAGAGACTTATGGAAAGCTAAGACAGAGGGGAAAGAAAAAGAGAGACAATAGAGAGACAGCCAGAGAGAGACAGAGAGAGGGATAGAGAGAGAGAGAGAGAGAGAGACATAGAGAGAAAGAGAGAGAGAGAGAGAGAGATACGGAGATTCGGAGATACAGAGAGATGGAGGGAAGATGGGAAGAAAGAGTGATAGACGAGTACCTACTTGAACTAAAAATCAATAAATTATGAAGTAATAATATTCAAGACGTGGATGATATATCTATGGTAGATGTGAACTGAGAGAAAATGTGGATTCTGTAGTATATGAGCAATTTATAAGAGAGAGAGAGAGAGAGAGAGAGAGAGAGAAAGAGAGAGAGAGAGTGAAGGGGCGGAATAGGGTATGCATTTATAAGCCCACTTTGTGAGACAATACCAAGGTAAAAGCACCGCGTGCCATCATACTTTCATACGTGTACGTATCATGCACATACCGCAATGCACGTGTACATTAGGTCGTCGACGTCTCTAGTATCCCTGGCCCTATGCGGATCACATTTGTCATACGATCCGGATTAGTTGAATGAAAACGATGGGGTGTCTTGGGACGACAGGAGAGGACTTTTACAACAACTGGTAGAGTCTTGTTACTTATCATAATCCTCCCTGGATTTTTTGTAATGAGTTGGCTCTTCGTCGAAAGGAAAAACGATTAAATGCCTAAAATTTAGACATTCCCCTTATATCTGACAAGCAGTTTAGCTCCATTGTTATTTAATGACTAGTGTAATTCAGGTTTCAAGTTCAGGAAACTAAAAAGTGTTATATGCTACTTCTTTCATCCTATGATCAGGGGCTTCATGGCGCTTTGAAATTGGAGGGACTGAGCCAAGAAAGGGAGACTAAACAGGCTAAAATCACAAATAATATATATTATGGTCATTTTGGCATTTTTGTAAACGCTTGCTGAAAAAGTGGGGACGGGGGCGTAAAGCCCCTCCCCTTAGCCCCCGCGGCCTTGAGGTCCCTGACGATAGCTATTCTTGTTAATTATGTTTACTGTTGATCTCCATTGCTGTAGCACGTTTGCTTTACGGTCTGTTAATATGAAAAAACAATGTATAGAACCAAAAAACAAGCAAACAAACAAAAATAGGCCCTTAATCAACAAATATTCTTAACGAGAGGAAGACCGTGTCATTTTCAAGCATAGTGCATTGACCGTCAATATTAGAGAATTTTAACCAAGGTACAAATTAAAGTTTCACTGCTACTGATGATATCTCAAAGTCATTTCAGCGCTAATGAAAGGAACGGATATATTCATCTATTAGTCCAATCAGAAAACCCATAAAACTCTAGGTCATTGGAGGTCATTATGATCTAATACACATTTCTCTTTTATCCTCGACAATTCATTATGGATCTGATGACGAAACGAAAGTAGAAAACTCGACCGACAAAATAAATAATGCAAACATGTTTTATCCACGAAATGATAATTTCACCATGCCCTTGTCCCTTCAATTTATTCACTAATGAGATTCTTCCGCGCATAATATCATTCAGAAAAGACGAGTCAAATCACGTACAGCGTAATCAAAACCATCGCTTTTACTGATTTTCTATTTTTGTTCTTTCAATCTTTTCTTAATCAGAGGTCATTATCATTACGTGCTTTCTATCAACCAAACAATCAATTCGCAAAATATCACAGTACAATTATTTTTGGTCAGTGAGTTCGATCTGGAGGTCATAATCGGACCCTCATGACGCATGAGCTTATTGCCGCTAGCACCGTTTGGTCTATCCATGTGGTCAAACAGCAGTTGGTCCAATTATCTGATTGTCTAATCCCACATGGGCCAAACCCACTTGGTCTACTAACAATTTGGTCTAATTTCAGCTTGATCTAAAAATACTTGGTGTGATTCTCATTTAGTGTAATGATCATTCGGGAAAATTGCCATTATTAGTCAAATATATTAATTTGTTTAATTGCATTTTCGTTTATTTCCCAGATGAGTATTTGTTCTTTTACCATTCTGTTGCAGGGAATGGACACAAGGCGAAATGAGAATTAAACAAAAAACGCGAAGTGGCAATTAGCCCAAAAGGTAATTAAACAAGTAGGATGAGACCAAACAGACATTGTATATGTAGACCAATTGGCAATTAGACGAACTGGTTGTATATACGAAACATAATTAGACCATGTTGGCATTAGTCAAAGAAGGTTTAGACCAATTGGCAATTTATACGTGGTCATGCGTATGATCATCTGAATGAATTCTTCCATGAAGAATTGATGATAATTTTGTGCAGCCATGTAGATGATGATCACGCAAACATATTGAATTCCATGAGTTTTTATTATTTGTTTGCTGTCTGGGATGGTTTCTAAAGTTGGGTTGACCTCTAAAGTGCGTCTCTGCTCATCATCATTACCTCATTAATGTTTTTGATGTTAAAGGGTCGAGCTGTGGGGGCCCTACATGCTGCTTGTACAGTACATGTAATCTTCTTCTTCTCGAGTCCTTTCTCCTATTCTACTGTTTGATTTGTAATTAACCTAATTACATTTAAAGATCATAGTATACATTGTATATATTGATTATTCGGGGAATCCAACTCAAAATTAGACTCTACCCATTAAGTACTGAACGCAGGCGATCCCATTAGGCGAAAGAGTAGTAAGATCAGCTTGGGAGCAGGGGTACGGGTAGGGGAGAAGAGGGCATTGTAGAAGGTGGCTCATGGTCTCCTCCTCTCCGCATTCGCATACTAGCCTTCCTTCCGTGTCGATGCCCCATTCGGCCATCAATACCTTGCAACGGCCGACTCCAGCCCATGTACATGAGTACATGTAATAATATGTCAAGAGGAAACCCTACAAATGAATTTCCTAAGCATCATTACTTGATTCACAATTTTCCCTCCATACACTGCAATGTTAACTGAATTAAGTGATGACTAAGGTGATATTCATTCATTTGTATCTCGGTAATTAAACGACTGATTAGATTTGAAACCTCAGGCGTTTATGTGCGTCCGACCTAACGGTTTGCAATTATGATTACAACGTTGGCAAAAAAAAAAAAAAAAAAAAGGAAGTAATTTTTCAGATCCTTAACGAAGTTAAACAATCCCTTTAAAACAAATCCCACCACACATGGTATTATCCTTCTTTCACTGATATCGTCATCAGTTCCAGTCTAGGTGCAATGACAATGTTATGTGCAGTTTGTATTGATTCTGTCTAAATAAGTTAAATTTATATGGAAATGTGATGTTTATTGATACCGCATAAGAGCCAAACAAAAACCCAAAAATATTCAAATAGCTGTATTCCTCTTTCCATACCATAGATTCAAATATTCTTTAATTAAAGGAAAAGTGTCTTGTGAATTATAACATAAACAAAACATTATGAACATAGTTAGCTTATGCACACGCACATACAAAAACACATTTAGCCTTTCAAAACAATAACACCTTAAACAAGACCGAAAGTTAACAGGGGCAAAGCCTAACCTATATAAGTCGATAATAATAATGATAATAATGAAATAAACTGATTGCTGAACAATGAACTATTAAAAGGTGATGTTATAGCACTGGCATAGAAACGCCAATGAACGCGGCTCACATCAATACCCGACGTGACAAATCTTCTCCAAGGAAACAGAAAAACCATTTTGGCCAGGTAATTGAGGGTAAATGAATTCAACAGCCGTCGCTGTGACTTCACCGCTTTCTTTCCACTATCACCTCTCCTTTTCACCCCTCGATTATGCATCAAGAATTAGAGGTTAATTGATCTGACGTACCGAGGGAATTATCCATCAGCAGCGCTTCGATTATCTAAAGGTAATTCTAATTATTTGTTTATTTCATGACACCTGTTTCAGGTCCCCGGAGAGGATTTTGTTGTTGTCATTTTTCAAGGTGATCATCGCCCTTTGCTTTGGTTGCTGACATTGGATGACAAAGAACTATGACACATGAACAACTTAAACAATCGGATGATCTCTTCCGCCAGGTGAATTAAGTTAGGATAAAACCTTCGGATGACACTTATCACAATTCGATGCATTTCAGTATCCTTCACTTTTTGTAATGGATGATGTGTTAAACCAAGGTAAACATTTGCCATGTTTACTGGAGAAGCTTTGCTAGAAATGTGAAAGTACTTCTTCCTCAATTTAGTGATTCCTGACATCGACCTTAATGACCTGTGACCTACATTACATACTCCTAAATCTAGTGCGATCGTCTTCCTATGATATGTTGATACATAATTTTATTGAATATTAAACAATCTTTCAAACGGCACAGGTTGTCATTAACTGAAGCAACATGCACCATCATGAACTTCCATCCAAGAGCATACTTGTATAGAAATATAATTCTGATGAGCTTCGGATAAATGTTATACCAAGAAAGGTCCCAGTCATGCCAGTTAAAATTAATAAATTTAAATTTCACAAATAACATCGGACATTATGTAGACGTATTGTTTTCGCATTGACGCAATTAATTAACGGTACCGTATGGTGCACGAGTTTGTTTGACGCAAGCTCTCATCTTCTGAGTCGAAAGAAAATAATTTTCTTTAGTGGAAGAAGTACTTAAGTCACATAATACTAGTTCTGAGATACAAGGGTTTGAATATTTCAAACTATCCTGCACATCACAAATTTTTGAAATTTCAGATTCAAACTTTGTGGAGTTGATTTTTAAGGGAGGAGAAGCATACGTGGCAAATTTCAGTAATTTTAATGCATATCGATCTCCGATAATCAATAAGCCGGAAGTGGATTAGGTACTTCTTCCACTAAAACTATGGACTTAGGTACTTCTTCCACTAAACCATGGACTTAAGTACTTATTCCACTAAAAATCATTAATTTTATGAAATGGGGGTTTCCTGTTTGGGGCAATTCATATGTTTTTTGTCCTGTTTAACAAAACTAAACAATCCTCTTGATTTCATATGGTTTGTGAGTAACATTGCTGAATATATATACCCTATATAATGGGGGGGGGTTCAATACCATTAAAAAAATTGGGGGGGGGCCCTTTTAACAAAATAAATCATGCGCGGATCCCCCTGCATCTGCACCTGTCAGACATAATTTATAAGAAACAGGCCATTTGCCTTTTTGTATCACTATACTGAAACTGTTGGAATATACATGTGGGGTTGGCAGTGGTATACCCATTCCAGGCATTTTTTTTTCATTTTTTGTGCTTAGCGGGCAGCCCCCTTTCCCTGGATCTGTGACTCTCCGACACCAATAACACAAAAAACATCCTATTCAGTTAAAAAAGAAATTTCAATGAACATTTCAAGTGGGATGGAAAAAATGCCTACACACAAAAAATGAGAACTTGCATATATGAGTGATCAACACTCAATATCCAAGTATTTTTGACAATATAGTGACACCACATCCATGAGTGCTTTCACTCAATAAAGCTACTTTGAAAACGCACCTAATCGAGTATTTTAAATTTGACAATATAGTGACACACCAAAATGAGTTTATTTAATTAACTCATTTTATTGAGTAACATAACTAATTGTTTTGAGTACATTGACAAACTAATCTAGTGAGTAACGCTTTACATACTCAGAGAGTTAGTAAGTAAAGGTTTAAAACATCATCACCTTGCGTGTGATAAGTTTGTTGCAACTTTTACTTAACTGACTCTCTGAGTATGTTAAAGCGTTACTCACTAGGTGAGTCCTATTCCTTTTTGTTTGTGTGTTTGCCTGTTTTTATATATGATATTTGGAATGTTCCGATGATATACACGTCAGTGCATCAATTCTCTCAACCAATACACTGCATTACTCACTTCAGTGCATCAATTCACACAAACCAATACATTGCATTGATCAATGCATCAAATTACTCAAACTGTATACATGACTGACAAAGTAATGGGAAATCCATGCATGTTAATCTAGTTGTTTGTTATCAGACGATGTATATCATCGGAACATTCAAATATCATTAAAAACAGGCAAACAAACAAACAAAAAGGAATAGGACTCACCCAAAGACAATAAGAGCATGCAGGCTCTCCGCTAACCGTTCCGCTAACAGAGTGTAACGTTATGGTTCCGCTATACATGTACGTACGTACGCGTAAGAACATACCTCGTGTGCAGTCTCGATGTCTGTACTCGTGATCCGAGTAGGCGCACCGGGCGCAACATGTAAAGCCGCATAGCCAGTAAAATTACTCTCAAAGACTTTCACGAGACTTGAGACGTACGAAGACGTGTCGTAGTTTACTCATCTAGTGCATTACAGGCTATATAGAATTCTCAGCAATTTCACTTTTACTCGATTGTTAGTGTTTTCACCCGATCATCCACCAGCGTACCAAGTTGAAGAGAAACTCACTTGCACAATTGTTTTACGTAATTGAACATGTAAAGTTACAAGGGATACTCAAGAAAAATTTATTGAGTATATATATCAATAATTTTTTTTTTCTTGGGTATCCCTTAGTACTTTACATGTTCTGGAAGGCGGGTGTGTACTTTTTAACAGAAAACCAGATTTCTGAAGTAAAAATACGTGATATACGATAAAAGCACTCGCCTCAAGAGAACAACGGGTTTTACTCATGGAAACTAGTTTCTTATTTTTTGTGTGTGTACCCTACCATTTCTTTTCTTTTCTTTTTCTTTTTTTTTGTCGGGGGGGGGGGGGGGGGGGGGGGGGCTTTCTATTTTTTTGAAGGGGGCGGGCACTTTCAGACCCCTCCCGTACACACGTATGATATTTATTCATTTGACTTAAAACTGCAAACATTGCAGTGAAATCTTGGGTATATGAATTTGAACATCCCATTTTGTTATTATTTTATTTTAACTTGGGGCCGTCGTGGGGGGGGGGGGGGGTGAAAAACTGATTAATAGCCCGACCTCCCACCTTGTTTCAGATTTTAAAAGTCCGATTTTTTTTAAATCATAATAACTACATTCCTAACCCTACTCAGAAACACACTGCTATGGGGTTGTTCTTACCCCCCCCCGCCCATACCAACACAAAATTTTTTTACCGCCTCCTGCGCATCCCCTCTCCGTTGCTGTCAGCCAGATTTTGGTAAAACATCTTCCTGGGGTCTCCCAGTACCTAAAGATGGGCGGAGCTGCCCCATCCTTTTTCCCTTAACAAAATCTTTGACCCAAGCTTGGATGGACTTAGGTACTTCTTCATAAACTTTGGACTTAAGTACTTCTTCCACTAAACTATGGACTTAGGTACTTCTTCCACTAAAATCATCATGTTTTGAAAAATTGGGGGTTTCCTGTTTTGGGGCACTTAGGATTTGATTTTTTTTCAAAACTGACTCTGCACCAGTTTTCTGATGGTATATACATAGATATTATCAAATAAACTCATTTTTGAAAAAATGTGACTTAAGTACTTCTTCCACTAGACTCTTCAATTGGAGTCGCATTAAAAAAAAAAAATCAACAAAACTAACGTGTGCTATCATGATATGACTCCTAATACAGTGACCTAATGCTTCACTGACTAATCACTGTTGCGTGAATACATTTTAATTAAATGATCAGTAACGTATAATGTGCGTTTGCCATTTCACAGAAGGTGGTTCTGTTTGCGTCCTTTTAAAATTGTCACATCTTTTGTCTGACATAGCATCAACTGATGTACAAAATTTGGATTTTGGCAACAGCACTACAATATTTCGTAAAAAGGAACGTTAAATGAAAATGCAAACGCCGGGGCGGATTCAGCTTCAGCTCTGACAAAACATTTTATCGGCCAAATCTTCTGGGAACAATAGAGACTTGAACATGATTTTGCATGGGCCGATGCATATCTTCATCGGGGTTGATGTTGGATCCGCTACTGAAACTTGTACACATTTGAATGGATTTCAAGAATATGATCTATTGGGTTTGTGGGTTTACACCTCACGAGTAACTGGCCTGCCCTACAGGAAAAAAAAAACAAAACAACACAGTGTCCAACAGTGTGAACACTGTGTGATCACATTGTGCTGTACATTTTCCAGTACCAAGACTCTGAAAATGGGCCAAATCTGCAAAGTCGACACATTGTGAAGGACTTGGACATTGTGTTCACAGAGTTGACTATGTGGATTTGGCCCATTTTCACAGTGTATCCACAGTGTGGACACACTGTGATTGACTGTGTTCTTTTTCCGGCAGGGTGACATTGCTCACCTCACAGAAGACGACTCGTGCAGCATCCTCTCGGAACATCCCAATGATGATGCGAGCATCCTTCTCTTCTAATTGCTGTATCTGAGGCCCCGGGTCATCCACGAAACTTAATACAGCTGAGAAAGTGATGTTGGTATCACTCTCAAAGTACTTGCTCATTTTAGTCTGGGCCTGAAGGGAAAGGGGGAAAATGAGGAGAAAAAGGTCATCTTTTCTGGTTATGGATGAATGTATAGGTCTTTTGGAATGCCTGACGAATGCACATGAATGCATTTGAACGCTTTTGAAAATGGTCGTTTTGAATTGACTTAGATAATTCTGGAAATGCGAGCTTACACCTTCAACAGCCTTATTATTATCAAATTTTTATTTTATCTTTTACTGTTTGTTATGACTACATTCATTTTGGTGAGCATAAAACTATTTGTAAAGCATACTAGACAATGATTATGTTTCGCCAAAACTAGTGAACACAGTTCGTTCAACTTATATTATCGTATCTTTGTTGAATAACCTCAGAAAGATAATATCCAAAGGTAAAATATTAGTTTGTTTGTTCTTAAGAACGATACTACATATAGCTCAATAAAGTTTTCAAAACCCTATTCATCCATGCAAGGTTTGGCAAATAAATATCAAAACAACGCATTCCTCTACAAAAAAATAAACCAAAACAAAACGAAATATATATATTGAGGCCATTCATTATTCAGCCATAAAGACAAGGATGATGATTTCTATTGAACTAATTGTTAATGACGCTCATCCATATATCTCAATTACTCAATCATAAAATCTCATTGGTTATGTATTCGATGTCCTTGTTTATGCCGATGCCACATTGCCTGGTTTGATATTATCCTAGCTAGTTATAGACCATATACATGAGGACAATCATTATCTTCATCTTCTCGATAATGAAGACAATTATGTTTCAAGTTATACATGATTGGATGAGATATGACAGGTGCAATGTTTGATGTATATATATCCCGACCTTATCGTAGGCCTTGCATCAATTGTGATACATATATCATTAGAAACTATATCATTGACAAACTACTGAATGATAGCATGAATGGGGATCTTCTATCATAATGATGGAAATTTAGTATTTTGGTAACAAAATTATGGTTTGAAATATTTAGATATTTAAATATTTAATATTTGAATATTGAATTGAATTGAATTGAATTTAATCTAATTTAATCTTTACTCATGCTTTCATGAGTCGCGGAAACTACTTTGAGACGGTTCTTTGAAACTCATGACGTCATGACTTTCATGACGTAAAGGTCAATTTGATTTAATGTAATTAATTTAATTTAATGTAATTAATTTAATTAAATGAAATTTAATTTAATTTAACTTAAATTAATTCAATTTAATTCAATCTTTACTCATGCTTTCATGAGTAAACGTCATGTTTCACGAGTCGCGGAAACTACTTTGAGATGGTTCTTTGAAACTGCTTTGAGACAGTCTTTAGAAATAGTCGCGGAGACGTCTCAGAGACATCTCTAATACTTTTTATCCGTCGCTGAAACGATTCCGTTGCGGAGACGTCTCCACGAAATGAGATACCACCCGATGGTAACATTATAGAGCATAAGGATACGCTCTAAAAGGAGGTTTCAGTCATGTCAAGTGCTGTCTTAGTTCTTTGAGGATAATTCCTCTGGCTGTCACTCTCACTTGATAGACCACTCCAGATTTCACATTAATTGTCTTGTGTAGTTTCCCGAATAACTCTAATATAGGCCGGTATATTGATCAGTATTCTACTATCATTCCTCTGCCCATCTCCTCCGTACCGACATAAACTAGTTCCCATCGACATAAATGTTCCATTTTACTAGATGTTTGTACAACGGGGAAACTAACTTTCCTCTTAAAATAAAAATTAAACCGTGTTGGAAGCGTCGAGGGGCGGCGATGAGTAATTTTCTCCCAGTAAAAGACAATTCTGTAAAACCAGTAGGTTGCAGCTAACAATTATAACTAATTAATCTTTTTTTTTACTATATTTTTTTAATATACATTTGACACATTAATTTTAGTCAGCAAATTTGAAAATATAATTATAGTTGTCAGGAAATTCTGAATTTCATTTAACAATGATGTCGATAGTTAATAATGATAATAAAAAACCAACAAAAAAAACAACAAAATATTTACTTTTCTTGGGGGGGGGGGGAGTTGGTGATAAAGGGAGAGGGGGTTGCTGAATATGTAAATATTTGTGTCCACTATTTGGTTCGAGCTGCACCCCCACTCCCCTCAAAATGGTAATTATCTAGTGACGCCCCTGCATATTAATGGGAGGAGGGAGGCTGATGGGAGAACATGTGGCTCTTAAATCTTGAATAAGGCATTATCGGTGTGTTTACCAGAAAGCTTTTAGGGAAATGAACTCTGTGATTAGAAACTGTCAGTTCTACTCTCCCCGAAAGAGATGAATGAAGTACGGGTCAATGAACTAATGCAGACTACCAAGTATACATGGTATTCACATCGTAGATACAACAACATGAACATATACGAGCGCAGCCATGTACTATTTTTTATTTTAATCTTTTAATATGAATTATTCTCCTCAGCTGTACATCAAAGTCTATTGAAGAAGAATTGTTGCCGAAATCGTGAAAAATGTCACCCCATTTTTTAATGAAGCGTATATCATTACACAGGCAAACAATTCACTTAGATATATAAATTTCCTGATAGTTTCCCCTTAGATAAAAAAGTTAAATTTAAAAGTTACCAACTCATATTTTCAACACGCAATCCAATACGTATATCATCTTCTGATCAAAGCAGGGGCTGCAGAGCGTTTTTGAAAGTAGACAGACTGAGCCGACAATGAGGGGGAGGGGTGGTGGTTGCTGAACATTCTAAAAAACAGAAGTAGATGCCTATTTTTACTTTTTGTGCAGGTTTATTGAAGGGGGGGGGGGGTGAAGCCCCCAGCCCCCTAGCCCTGCAGTCCTTTTGACAACGTTACATTTAAGATTCAAGATACAACTCACCAGTGAGAAGAGTTCTTGTTCCTGACTAAGACTTGCTACCAGGTTCCATTTAAAGTATTCTAGGAACGAAGCTCGTGCTGCATTGTGGGAAGAATCAGGGGTCACTGTCCGAAAGAAGGTCGGATAATATTCCTGATCAGTAAGAGCCACTGACGTCGACCCATACGACACCTGATGAAAAATAACAGTATAGAACAGGAAGCGATTTAATGAAAAAGTATAATCATTCGTCAGCTTTTATTATATGAGGAGGGAAAATAAACAAAAATAATTATATGAAAAACGAGCAAAGAAAGCGTGATTCCAGAGGGATTTGACCTCGAGACCTCATCATTACTAGGACTCCATCGCATTTATACCCAAGTCGATTTTCATCCTCTGGGTTTATGTCAGGTTTTATGGCTTAGGTCACTCGAGAATCGGAAGTTAAGTGCTTCTCTGGGACGGACATCGACGTAAGGGTGTGCCATAGCTAAGTCGGTAGAATGCCTGTCTAGAAATCAGGAGGTCTCGGATCCGAATCCCGATGGAATCTCATTTTCTTTGCTAATACCCTATACCTATCTTCCTCCTCATCCTCCTACTACACTGTTAAAACGCGGTTTAAAAATTTCGCTGTAAAAAAAAAATCTTGGTTTAAAAGGTAAACATTCTTGTTTAATATTTAAACATTGTTGTTTAAAACCGGAAAAGCAACGTTTTATAGCCTTAAACAAGACCTGCTTAGAGACATATTGCACTGTATTAAACAGGTTTTGTTTGAACAGGCCGAGGCAAATACCACGTGATAGTCATGATAATGGCATTACTCGTTACATGCAAGGTAAATCGACGCAACATTTCAATCATGGTGAATGACTTATGCCTCACACATTAAATACAGATGTGTTGACTCAGTGGATAGAGCGTCTGCTTTATAATCGAAAGGTCGTGAGTTCGATACCCGCCCGCGTTAACCAAAAGTTAGAGCGTTTCAATTTTTGGAGAGAAGAGTAAACAATTCGGTTGATATTTTAAACAACCATTAAACAACAGGCTGTTTAAACTTTTAAACAACAAGAGTGTTACAGTTTTAAACAACTACAGGTTGTTTAATTTTTTAAACAACCCTGTGCGATTCACCGGTTAACACGCAGTTGTCTAAGATTTTGAACAACTTGTTTAATTTTTTCTAACAGTGTACTGCTACTACTGCTTTTATTACTACTCGAGACAAATCATGTATTAATAAGCACAATTTTAAAGCGTATTGAGAAAAATTCTATAACACAGTGTACGATAAACAAATACAATAAGAATCAATAATTCATGAATTAGAAATGATGTTTTTGCAGACGCTTCGTATTAATGAAGTTCTGTGAGTGAGAGTTTGATAAATAGGCGTTGTAATCTAAAGTGTCACATCCAATTTCATAGAGGCTCTTGGAGGCGTAAGTGTATTACTAATGGTTGGGCGTGTATTTAACATGAATGTGTAAGTATACTCCAGAAAATGATTTATTCCTTGTGAGAGGACTACGCAATTGTGCAAGATGTGTTTATTCACAACCCCTCTATCAATTCCTTGAAGTTCATGATTTAGAGTTCAGCATAAACGACATGTCCTTTGAGCTGTCAATGTTAAATGTTGAGTATAGTTCAATATTATTACTGTTCCACTATACTGTCGGGCATTATTTAGAAAGGTTTGGACGAATATCAAGTTTTGTTCCACTACTCTTGGGAATAATCTGGAACGGTTTGGACAAGACCATATAACGTTGTGTTCAACTACTGTACTTCTTGGCATTATAGGAACGTTCGGACAAGCACCACGACCATTTCAAGTTCTTTTTCTACGACTCTTGGGCATAACCTAGAAAGGTTTTTGACAAGAACCACGACAATATCAAGTACTGTTCGATCCATTAATCTTAGGCATAATCTAGAAGGGTTTGGACGAGCTGTTACCGAGTTCTGTTCCACTATTCTTGGGCATAATCTAGAAAGGTTTGGATGAGTACCACGACCATATAAAATTCTGTTCGACTACTCTTGGACATATTAATATAGAAAGGTTTGGACGGGCCCATTACGTTTCAAGATCATATCAAGTTCTGTTCCATTACTCTTGGACATAATCTGTAAAGGTTTGGACGATATAAATTTCTGTTGTTCCAGTAGCGGACGCAGACCGACGTCATACAATGAAAATACCGGGCCCATGCGTAAACATAATAGAGCTGCTTTTGTCTCCCAGACAATTGGGCCCGAGAAATGCGTTCAATTATTCTGTTCCACTATTCTCGGGCATCATCTAGAAAGGTTTGGACGAGCTTTTACAGAGTTCTGTTCCACTACCCTTGGCAGTGGCGTCGGAAAACTCTGAAGAGACAAAAGATTGGAGGGGCAAGCCATTGTTAACACAAATTTACTTGCCTCTCCAATCTTTTTTATCCTCAGAGCTTACCAACGCCACTAACTCTAGGGCATAATCTTGAAAGTTTTGGTCGAGCTTTTACCGACTTTTGTTCGAATAATCTTGGGCATAATCTACAAAGGTTTGGACAAGCCCTTATCAAGTTCTATTCCACTACTCTTTGGCATAAACCAAGAAGGTTACTCTTGGGCATGCTGGGCATAATCTAGAAAGGTTTGGACGAGCCCTTACCTACCATGACCACGTTCCAATACGGCAGGATCTGACCAACTCTCTTGGAAACATCAGAACAGGACGCTCCGAGCAGCATAGACATGGTCGGCTTCCGGTACAGCTGATCGTAGAGGGCGTCTACACCGATTCCCGTGTCGCACTGTCATCAAAACAAAAACAAAATGAAATAAATTAAGTAAAGAATAGGAGAACTTCCAAATAATTGTAATAATGATAATTATAAAACATCGGGAACAAAAACACGTTTCTTCGGTGTTCTAGTTATTCAAGAGAAGCATTTTCTCTGGACCATATTGGTTTCCTTTAATTGGTCGGACAGATTATGTAATGATAATTATCACAAAACACAATCATACCTTGTACTTAAATGGGAAACATAACCATCTCTAACCTTGACCATTTTTTTAGATATAAATAAATGTATGTAAAATTTTATAGAAATATTTTCAAAAGTCTGTTTTTGAACAGTGAATATTGAACGTTATCAAAACATAAATGATAAAATATTTTAAAGCTATCACACTTAAAGTTAAAGATTTATTTAAAATGAAGAACTTGGCCACAAATCGATGTTCAGATATGTAGCCTACTTGTACAGTTTTTGCAAGATATTCCGTATTCCGCATACGTGTATGATTATGTGTTTCTTTTAAATTAATACTACACACATAGCATGACATTTCTTTTGACACACTCATGACGTTCTCACCACATCTCACCTTCCTTTCCCCTTTAACACAATCATATCCGTACGAACATTCACACAGCTTATTTATAGTTTTCAATCCCCCACTGGGTGGGGTAAAACCCCTTTTTATTGATGTGCGAATGGTGATAGTCAGTGCAAGCGACTTTGAATCGTAAAAATCCACATCCTTGCACTGTGCGAACATCCCTACCCCCGTTTCTTTTCCGGTGGTGAAATTTCTGCAAGGGCCGTCCCGCGAGGCTTTGCCAGCTGCTGTAAATTTGTCGGTAAATTCCCGCGGGGCAGGAGGTTCTTATATATACATGTCCAGAAATCCTAGGCTGCTGGTTGCAGACTTTTCAAAGCAATGCAACCCCATACTAGTGCGAATCAAACATATTAGAGACCCACGAATGTTTGTTTCATATGTTTGTAGTTACACCACATGTCTTCGTGATATCAGCAAAAACGATTGTGTGGACGAAAATGGCATCATGTACGCCACATTACATTTCATTAACAAGTTCACCGCAGCATTAGCAGTTAGGCCTATTTCATTGAAAATGATACTACACTCTTAAATATTTACCTCGTATTTTCAGAATAAATTGTTATTGGTTTGGGTTGAGATTGATATAAAAAGCCACTGAAACAAAATATCGTACGTTTGTCGTGCGTCGGTGGCGTACCTCTCTGCGTCTAGTCTGCGTTTGACGCAAAAAGGTGCGTTTTCAGGTACAATGGAGCAAAGTGGCCGTACAACTTTTTTAACAGTGCTACATGTAAGCAATCCCCAGTATGATATACAGTGTGTCCCAGATAAAAGTATACCCAACTTTGAGAGCCTCATATTAAAATTGTATAACTTTATGTATAATTAATTTTCATTTCATGACAAAGAGTAACTAATATTATATCTAATGATACCAAAATCATACCGATACTGTCATGGATGACTGAACACTCGAGGGTTTAAAAACATTGGTCAAAAGTGATCCGTACCAAGTTGTCTGAGAAGCAGCCCTGGCTTTCTGATCATTCATTATTTGTTTGAGTCCATTCATTAGGCACAAAGAATTACTTGATCTATTGAAATGCAAGGGCCGCTTTTGCTCAAACTTGGGACAGGGCACTTTTTACGCTTGTTTTTTAAAGCCCAACTGCTTAGTCATCCGTTAAAACACAGGTATAAGTTTGGTATCATTGAAAAGAATATGAGTTGTTCTTTATCATTAAATATATTTTGAGGTCACATAAGCTATAATATTTTAATATGAGGCTCTCAAAGTTGGGGACTTTTTTCTGGGATGCACTGTACATCGTCCAACAGACTCAAATGTGCAGGTATGATTTAAAGGGGCCGTGTGGTTTGTCGTGTGAATATACTTTTTGAAATTTCTCTTTTTACTTTCAGAAAAAATGTCGATAGCATTTTGACAAATTATCTCAAGCTATCAATACACAACGAAAGACATTACTACAAATCCTAGTATGAACCTTGTGTGTTGTCCAATCATACTCGTAAACAGACCCCCAAAACCAACCACTAGCTTGCAATTCGAGGTCTCAGGCTCGGTCTGGTTTCAGTTTGGCGTCATCTCACCAGTGTGAATTTCATGTCAGAGAGTATTAGGGAGTTTTCGAACGTGTTGTTCGTTTAGAGGTAAAGAATGGAAGTACTAATAACTATAATAACGATGGTGGCTTTTTCACGCGTGACGCTCACTGATCCCACAAGTGGTGATGGCGGTTACGCTGAATCGAGAACTTAAAATCCTTCGTCTCAGCTGTTTAGTAGATATGGTCATCCTTGGTGTGATCAGTGGGCGTCACGCGTGAAGAAGCGACCATTATTATCATAATCATTTGTTAAATCTTCCATTCAGTCATCATGGTTATTCAGACGATTTATTGCATGCTTTTGGCTCGATCCCTGACCCCGTCCTAATTTCGATGCTCCCTAAATCCTCAGAGGATAGCAAGTCGTGCTAATCACACACTTTGTGTACAGCAAAATAAAGCCCCACATTCAAGAATGTGACGCCATTTGATTTTCTTTCTCTAGATCTCCAGTTACAAGTTCACACTTCGTTCACACTGTAGGTAAATTTTACCCGCTCGAGTTTAAAGCAGCTTGCATTTGCACTTCCTGATCATGTCACGATATAGCCCAATTGGGATATATACTCCCCCTTTTGCTCTTTTGACTTAGCAATACACAGTTTCTTTCAGTATAAAACAATTGCAAAGAGATTACCAGGCAATTTTATCAAGAACATGGAAAACCAACTCCATGACCTATATCTTTAAAACTCTTTACGACGGATTTTCTAAGTCGCACGTACTTTTTTTTTAAATACGCACGGAGCAGGTCCTACACGCAGGAGTTTTTATACAATACGTTTCTGTAAAGAATCGCAAAAATTGTGGCCTACGATCAATTCTGACCACCGCATGAGAATTTAACCTTTCAGAGTCAACTGAAAATGACGAGCATACGTCGTCATGAAAAAAAGGTTGGCAGTGTGTACGGTCTGGCTAATGGATTAGATCACTTAGTTGTCAATAAGGCAATGGATATGCACCATCATCCACGCCGACTCAAAGCTGTCAATCCCATGCATCGAACCCAACCAATGATGGGGATTTATTTCTTCCATCACAATCATTACTCGCATATTTGAACAGTTTTTATAGGGGCGGAGAGGGGAAGTGGCAGGATTAAATACCGTTTAAAATCCGATTTGAGCGCGCCATTTGGCGATTTCGTCGACCGTATATGCACAGTCGTGTAGGCCTGCGTCCTAACATAGGCCTACTTGTGATTTTGTACTACATTATGCTAAAGCGACAATCATAATTATTTGTGTCGAAGTGCAGCCTCAGGTTGAGATGTAAAAAACGGAATCTTTTGACAATTAATTGCAATAATAATGATGACTTCTTCACGCGTGACGTCCACTGATCTCATTGGTGGTGATACCATCGTACTGGTAAGCTGAGACGAGGCATTTCAAGTTCTCGAATCGGATTGTCGACCTATAAGAGGCTTTGAGCGTTACGCGTGAAGAAGCCACAGTTATTCTTACTATAATTATTTGTCAAAAGCTTCCACTCTTTAGCTCTCAACCTCAGTGAGGCAGAACGTACATCAACACAGTTAGAAAACTCCCTATTCAGTGATCTAGGTCTGCGTTCAGTCTGGTTTGTGAGACCGAATTAAACTTTGGTATCACTGCATCGTATTTGAAACCTGAGTCGAATTGGAAATTGCAGTAGACTGCTCATGGCCATGATGGTTAGGAGCTAAATCCACTTGATGTTTTCATTTTGTGACCAATCGGGTAATGAACCCCTGTACCTTACATTTAAGATCAACCTCTTTCTCTTCAGCAATGTCTGCTGCACAAAGTTCTCATGAGTAATTGTTTTTCACTATAATTATAATGTCTGCACTTATATTGCTATCACTATAATGGATTGCACTCTTATCTGAAATTGCTCTAATAATTTTTGTTCTTATTCAGAAGTCTTTGTTATGTTCTGTTACATTTTATTGCGCATTTAAATATTTAAAATGTAGAAAATGCCAATTATTATTTTCATTGTTCTGATGATTTTAATTATCGAATCACTTCTTTGACGAATTTTGACAATGATAACTTGAAAAAAAAAATGAACGTACTATTTTAAAAGATTTTGTGTGGATAAAAAACGCAAATATCACTTTCCTTCATCAGCAGAGGTTCACTTTTGTGAGTTCAAAATATGATTATGAAAAGTCCGAGCTGACGTTTCCTCTCAAAAACCTCAATATTTTGAGAGGACATTCCAAAGATAAACGACATCGTACAGATATGACAGCGACCATTAGCATGGCATTTTATGTGGTGGGAGCTGTCACTTATCTCCCAACATAGCGCTTACTGTCCCCATAACTCTAACCACCAAACGACCACTAAAGGGTAAGATGGACATTATGCGTCAGAGTTTATGATCCATTATCCTTTAGATCTGCCCCAACAGTACATTATACACTTGTTCAGTGGAAGATCCAGGTAAGGTTGCAGGCACAGTGACAGAACCAGGTGGAGTGCAGGAGCTGTCTCTTAACTCCAAACATATCCATGATAACGCTAAAGGGACATTACGCGTCAGAGCTTATGATTCATTACCCCCTTAAATCTGGTCCAACAGCACATGCACTTGCTCGGTAGCACATCCAGGCGAAAGTGCAGGGGACACATACCCCCTGTAAGTGAAAAACACTCATTGACTGTACATTTTAAAATCTGAAAATTTCGGCAGCACCCCTCCTCCATCGGGCCTGTCGCCCCCTATTTTTAAAATTATGGATCCGCCACTGCACTTGGGTGCTGGGTATTTAGGTTAAAAAGCTCGGAACAGAAGCTCTTAAACTGTCTGGAAAATGTCGTAAATGGTTGTGAATGGTGCAATAAAAAGTTTAATCGGTACGTGCAAACGGAAACGTGCTCTAAAACCATGCTGTCTTACTTAGATGTGGACATGTTACGATGAAACGTGACATGCAAAATACACATGTGCATTTGCTTTATAGCAACATAAAAATGTTTCGTACACATTGAGATGACTGGGTAATCAAGTGCTCTGGTTATGTTACCATGGCCCCGTAACATAAAAGAGATACGATGAATCTTACGATCGATTGTAACGCTTAGTACACAGTTTACCATAGACTTACGATTCATATCATTCGTAAGATTAATCATATATTTTATGTTACAGGGCACAGGAACATGATAAGTGAAGAGTGTCTTTGCACAGTTCTGAAAGATTACATTCACCAGCGGCGGATCCAGGATAGAAAATGTAGAAAAAATAGGGGGGGGGGGGAAGGGGGCGAAGCCGAAAAATATTTCAACATGTACTTTCAATGAGTCATTTTCAAAATGGGGGGGGGGCACGACAGTTGCGCCCTTGGATACAAGACTGCTCATTTCCTTTGTGGATATTTTGTGTTAGCTGACGGTTAAAAATCACCAAAAAGAAGGGAAGGGTAACATGGAATAGATAATAGGGAAAGTAGTCAACTTGTTACTCTAACTACGCTATGCTTGAGTCTCACTACGGACATGACGGATGTTTAAATATATTTCAAGATAAAGTTTATTTAGAAAACACATGAAACAAAACATTAAGCAATGCCATCTTTTTGTTTCTTTGTTGATTGTGGGCGTACTAAGTTAAATTGAAAATGAAGTAAATTTTGATAGGGGTCTATAGTCACGACTTTAATCTTTTTCGGTTGTGGGCGTACTATATTGAATTGAAGATGAAATGAATGTCGATATAGCCAGTGACAGGTATTTGCTGTATAGCATCACGGGGCAAAACGGTTCAGAAAATCATGGCATCCATCATTCGAATAAAATCTCTCAAATCCACTTCGACATTGACTCAAAGCATTCATTCTTCCACATCCCTATATATATGGTCATTCCAAAGCATGACCCGTGACACATTAGCCATACACAGTACAAATAGTTAAAATTGTCAAACGTTGTTTAAACTGGTCACTCTAATGTTGTTGGAAATTTCATCCTACATGGACTATTTTTTATATCGGACTTTAAGATATTTACAACCTCTGTTTTTTATTGTAAAAACGTTGTTTAAAATCTTAAAAACAACGATCAAGTGACCGGCTTAAACAACCAAAGTCTTGGCAATCGTTTAAAATATTTTTGCTGTGTAAAACTTTTGAATCAAGGTTATGATTAGGACAAGGGGAGGTCAATAATTTGGGTTGTTACCGGTTAGGGATAAGATTATTGTTATGGTTTTAGCTTTGTGATAAGGTTGTCACCGATGTCAGGGACATCAGTTGGTCATGTTATGAACCACCCATCTCTACAGAAAATGCGAAATGGGAATGTACTTTCGATTTGATACCCACATTTCTCATCCCTACTTTCATAATCACTGCAAGAAGGTCAAACGACACAGTGTCAATTGACCTTGATATCGTGACTGATCGATTAATATCTAAATCTGTCAGGTTCTATTCGTGCAGCCGATTTGAAGTGATCGCTTGTATGAATGGTAAATGTACAATGACGGATCCAAGCGGGGTGGTGTTTCACCAAGTCCTTGGTGAGTTACAAAAATCTTTGAAAGCGCCTGGTGATCAGGGGGGCATTTCATCAAAGGAATTTCTCTCAGCCAATGAGATGCAAGCATTTCAGTAACTTATAACTTATAACAGTTTGTCGGATAAAACGTCCGACAAGTCCTTTCATGAAACGCCCCCCTGTTCTTGTGCTGAATGATTAAGTATGGTAATTAATATAGCATCCGATAACATGTTCCAGTATTTCATTACTTCAAGAATGACTTCGTGAAATACCCCCGGGTCGTAACAATCACGTGCACCCTCTATTTTTTTTTAATAATCATTCATTGAACATTATGTTAATAAAGCTATATTTAAGAAAATTGTCATTTGCGCCCACTCTATTTCAAAATGCTGGTTCCGCCACTGATGTATGTCATGAATGTACGGTGGGGGAAGTGATATAGGGTTGAGCATGTATAAATCGAATACAATTACCAGGACCACGGTAGAAGGAATGATTTTTCAGTAATGACTGACCGTACTATACGTTCAGAAGTTTTTTTGAACGGTTGGGATAGAAAATGAATAAATGAATCAATCAAGAGGCTCGAGGAAAAAAAGGAAGTGGAATCGTTCACTGTTGCACGGCAACATACGGTTACTGGATCCGACAGTGCTATAGTTTGGACTACAATTTAACACTTTAAGAAATGTATAATACTTGAAAGATTGGAGACTAGACTCCACGACTTATGTGGAAATTATATTGACGATAAAGAAAGAAAGAGAGAGAGAGATAGAGAAAGAGAGAGAGAAACAATAAATGTAATTGCGCTTACTATTGTGATTTTATTGTCAGAACAAATATGAGAATCGAACGATGTTTTTGTTTGTCATAAAGCATCAAGGTAAGGGAAAAGTGTATTGTTATAATAACATGATTATATTGACCTTTACTTCATGGCAACGATTACCGTTGTCTTTGACATTTCATTTTTTTATTTGACACAAATAACGGCTTGATACAAATGGAAATGGGAACAATAATCAAGGATCCGCTATTGAAATATAATGGATTACTGCTGATAACCAATTTGTAAAGCAATGATGTAATTCGCATTTTAAATAATTTGTCAAGGTGTGTACTATCAAAGGCCTTTCCAATATTACTGTTCTATTCAAAATGTCGGCACGATCTGATTTTGTGAAATGAAGCTTAAAAGCTCGCCGCTGCATATTATCACATAATTAACACACATCCCTGTTCCAGTTTTCTATTTTTTTTTTTAAACCCACTTTCTGTATCCAGTAAGCATGAAATTGATCACAAAAAACAAAATACAGATTATTTTATTTTCCTTGAAGAAATAAACATCTCTATTTTGGAGAAAGATACAGGAGAAGGAGGAGGCAACAATTAACCTATTATTAATCCGCCCACCTGACCTATTTTCGTGTTTATACAACCCTTCACTATGTGCCCCATACATCAAACTGTCATTATGATAATCGCTTTCCACCGAAACATAACGGTATCATTTAGGAATCACAGATGGATATGAACCCATTTCCTCAAGACATATGGTCTTGTTTCGTGTGATTGATTATAAATTTTCAGGAAGTAATGATATTTTTTTCTGCGGTCAAATTTCTACCCATGACTGTTGCTTTTGTTTTATATTCAGGAGGTAATGATCCACATTTTTTCTGCGGTCAAATTTCTAACCTTAAAGCGACTTTTGCTTTTAAAAAAAATGAAATTCGGTTCTTGCAATATTATTCTAAAGCCCACTTAGTCGCATTTCTTCGAAAGATACATTACGAACATATATGAAAAGATGATTTTATCATCATGATAATGCTAACTTTGCCTTTATTATTAAGACACTTTATCCAAAACGAATGCATTTTTTTCAACCCATACTTTACCGAATTTGGTAAACTCTATGCACACAAATGACCATGTATAGAAAAAGGATATTAAAACGAATGATGAAACAATTTTGCTTAAACATGATCCTTTAACTCATGAAGCTTGGTTAAAATAGTTTTGGTAAGATTAAATAGTATCAATTGTCGAAGTAGTCACTCATTTTACTCCACTAATCAAATAAAAATAATGAAACAGTATTCAAATAATTATTAGCCTTGATATGAAAATAAAATATTTTGCACTTCTTTACGAAGTCTCATATGACAAATTACTTCCGCTTTTGACAAACACAATCGGCTGCATTATTTTGAAAGTGATGAATTACTACTGTCTTTAAATGAAACCGCGCGCTTTCGTATGATAGCAATTTATTTGGCCCATTAAAATGCTAGAAGACAGGCAGTAAGATGTAGGCGGGGGCAAACAACTTGAAATACGCTTATGAGAAGGTGAAGGAGTTAAGATGAAAGTTGGTTAAAGGTAAGAGAAGGGGTGATGGATAATAATGTATGGACAGATAGAGAGAAATAGAAAGAAAGAGAGAAGGAGAGAGAGAGAGAGAGAGAGGCGGGAAATAGGAAGAGAAATTGTTGGTTGGGTGAGTAGCTGTTTGAAAAGTAAGTTTATTGTGATTTTAAATATTAAACAATTGAAAATTACATGATTTATATCTACGGTAGATGGAAACTAGTGACAGAGAGAGAGAGAAGAGAGAGATAGAGAGAAGAGAAGAGAGAGAGAGAGAGAGAGAGAGAGAGAGAGAGAGAGAGAGAGAGAGAGAGAAAGAGAAAAAAGGGGGGGGTGTAATGAACACACAACACACACACACACAAAAAACATCGGTAACTGGTCTAAAATAGCTACTCTTATACGCACTAAGATGTGTTATTTAGTTCATTAAAAAAATCTGAAATCAATAATCTTGTTAAAAAAAAAAAAAAAAAAAACTAGGTAAAAGACAATTTTTAGATGTTAAACTCCACAATATTTTCCATTTGCCGTCCCCCCATCCCTCACTTTTTACCAATCAAACCCGACCCAATCCGCCACCATAAATCAAGCGCCGTACCCCCTTAATTGGCAAAACCAAAGTCCAAAGAAGTGTGCACATTTTTTAATTAGGGGCAGCGCTCCCATTATTATACGGGCCAATTAAACAAAGACGATGGGTGGTATTAAGGTACTCTATCTCATATCATCTCATCATCTTTGTCTCTCAAGTCCAGTTCACTGTCACATGAAAGATATGATCAATCTTACGACTGATTTCAATCGTAAGTCTATGACAAACCGTGTACGAAGAGTTACAAATGATCGTAAGATGGATCGCATCTCTGTTATGTTACAGGGCACACAGTGAGAGGTATAGGATGAGGATGATTGAGGACCTGGTTCAATGGCTAGATAGGTGCTTGAACCTCTTCAACCTTTACCCAACCTAGAATCTTGACACATTCTCTAACCGGCCGCCATCTGCCTCGTATTTTGCTTTAATTTCCTTTTTATTCGTCTTTTTAGGTTAGTTTTCTAGTCCATGCAATTGACACAGTTTCACTAGCAAACATTTTGACCTTTGGTTAATTAACCGTGACAGCTAATCAAGCAAGATGACTGCAGAAAAGCAGTCATGGATTTTATCGCCATAAATGAAGTGATCGCTATAAATTTGAGTTAGATTTAATTAAATTGAAGTTTTAGGTTTTATTTTATTCCTCGCAACGAAGATATGCATATATTATTTAGCACAAAGGATAGCCATACTAAAATCGAGATGGTAATTCCTTTCAAAATGACACAATTGCAGTTTGTACAATTCCTGTTATCATAAGTGATGAGTTTTCAAAGTCAAATCATAAAATATACACTGACGTAATTTACATTTATTTAAAAAAAGAAAAAAAAAAATTCACAAAAGTACCTCACAATTCTGACACATTCAGAGAACAACGCAATCAAGCTTTACTTAGCCCGTGTTAATAGTCAGGTTACTAAGCTCCCGAAGGGAATATCTTAGCTTATCATGCTTATGGTATAATGATCAATGCAATAAAACTTTATCTCTGCACTCTCGGGAACGAAATGCTCACCAAATACCAATCTAATTCGAACTTCATTCACATTTATATCTAATACAGCTGGCAATCTTGAGCTCCAATTTCAAATCACAGACAAGATAGAGGAAAAACAACTGCTCGTGAAATCGTCGTGCAGTATTCATTCAACAGACACTTTCCTATGCATCATTCATTCATTTACATGCTTCTGTCGCAGAGAAGGGATAGGTTAAAAGTGATTTTAGAGTCGCGTGAATTGGAACGAAACGAAGGCAAATTTTTTTGCCAAGCAGTAATCATTTATTTATAAATTGACTGTAAACTCGACTGGAGAAACGGATCTTGAATTGGAGCACCAATACTATCATGACTATGTCTAAACTGGATGGCGGATCCAGGATTTGAATACAGATAGGGGCGTCCCCGGGAAATAGGGGGGGGGGGGGGGGGGCGCCCCAATTTTCTAATTTCAACATGTAGAAATACATTCAATGAGTGATGTTCAAATTGTAGTGGGGGGGGGGGGGCGTCCCCTATCAGCCCCTATTTGAATCCACCATTGATACAGTAATGACGACATTATTCAATGTGTGACGTAATGTCAAGTTGAACTGTTTACTAACTGATATAAAAACGTGACTTATTAAATTTTTCTAAAGGGCACGTCGTATTCAGTAGTAGAAAATCGTCATGATCGTGAAAGAACCAATTAGGAATATAACATGCACTCGTAGTTATAAAAATATTAACAGTGAAGCCTATGCAAGAAATGAACAGGTACATTTGATGGGTCAAAATAACCCAATTTTGCCTAAAGCGAGGCAATATGCCATTCGGGATCGATTGGGGCCGAGAAAAATTGTATCAATAATTGCCCGGAATCGTGTATGGGCCCAATAGACCCAAAATAGAGATCATTTTGACCCTTCATTTTTTTTAGTGGAAATATTAATATTACACTGTCTCAGTGTCTTCTAAGCCAGAGAGTGTATCTCCTGGCTGTCTGTGATATCGTAACTTTTTTGTTTCTCTGTGGAAGACTAATAAGGTAAATGGTCTCTTGTAGTCACCCTTTTGAACAAGAGAGGGTGCTTGACCCAAAGCCTCCCCCACCCCCTTTCCATGGCACTGTTACAATGTGGCAATGCCTCCTGAGCCAGAGAGAGCATCTCCAGTATGTCTGTGATATTGTAAATATTTTGTTTCACCAAGGACTTGGCGTCACCCCTTTTTGAACAAGTGGGGGTTCTTGACCCAAAGCCCTTCCCCCTTCAGTGACACCTGTTACACTCAGTAATATGCCTCAGTATCTTCTAAGCAAGAGAGGGCATCTCCAGTCTGTCTGTGATATCGTAAATATTTTGATTCACCGTAGAAGTCTAATGAAGTAAAGGGTCTCTTGGTGGCACCCCTTTTGAACAAAGTAGGGATGCTTGACCCCCCCCCCACCTCCCCATCTTCCATGGCACCTGTTACAGTGTGGCAATGCCCCCTGTGATATCGTAAATATTTTGCTTCACTGTGGAAAACCATTGCAGTATAAGGGTTTCTTGGTGCCATCCCCTTTGGAACAAGTGGGGTGCTTGACACAAAGGTCCCTTTTTCCTTCCCCTCTTCTACTGCATCTGTTACACAGTGACAGCGCTTCAGTATTAAAAGTGCATCTTCTGTCTGTCTTAGATATCGTATATATTTTGTTTCAACATGGAAGACCAGTGAAGTAATGGGCTTTTGGTTTAACCCCTTTTTTTAACAAGTGGGGTGCTTGACCCCAAGCCCCCCTAATCTTCCGCGGCACCTGTTACACAGACCTTAGCATCTCTTGAGTTAAAGAGTGCATCTCCAGTCAGTCTGTGATATCGTAAATATTTTGTTTCACTGTTGAAGACCAGCACTCAGGACGTGACACGGTGGCTTGGCGAGTCAAGGAGGGCCAATCGGGTAATGGATATTTGAGTAATGACCACTTGAACCAATGGAAGTTGGATCAAGTGTGATGGACCCTCAAGGCTTTCTATCGACACTTGATATTGATGACGGTCTCGATGATCAGCTGGTCAATGAAGTCACTTTGCATCCAATGAATTTCGACATTGTATTGTTAGTATTGATTGTGAAACGCTAAAGCTTTCCATCTTGTGAATTCCCGTTACTTTTTTTAACGATGGTAATTGTATCTGGTTTACAGAATATTATTACCCCGGTCATTGGATTCAAATCCTTGAAATAAAAAAATATAAAAAAAAAAGAAAAGAAAAAATAGTTAATTTACAGCATCGTAACGAAAGTTGACTATGATTTTGGATTGAAGGAAAATAATTCAGCACATTGCTGTGGTCAATCCTCTCTCTCATGTCTCTCTTTTAATCCCTCCTATGCGTTCATGGCACCAACCAGCTTTACTAAGACGTGGGGGGGGGGGGTCTTCACGCAAACGAAAATCTCCCCATCGATGAATAATGCAAAAATAATCAAGGCACTAATGTTTTACCAGGACCATGCACATTTATGATTTTTAACTTAAGAAGTATTCAAGTCTGTAAGACATAGAATGAAAATCACTGTCAATTGACATAATCTGATAATAAAGAACAATAGCTTTTGAGATAACGAGGTTGAGAAAAAAGTTTATCTTAACGATAAAAAGTAAATAACTGCGAAAATGCCAGAAAAAAGGATGCGTTTGCAAGTTCAATCACCTAAGAGTGAAGAATGAGCTTTGCTGTTTAATGACAACATTCTATATGGAATAAAACAACAAAAAAGAGTTTGAGACACTCTAATTACAGCCAGGCGAGAGATTCCTTGCGTTGCAACAAACCTGAGGGGATAGAATATTGACTCACACCAAGATTCACCCCCGAAACCAATCACATGGTGAGAGAATGATACTTATGCAGTGGTCACAACAGGCCGTACATGCAGCAACGGATTTCGTAGAAAAATTCCACGTCGCACTAGTAGCGGATCCAGCACTTACCCTAAAAAAGAATTGTATCGGCCCATGCACACATTATATTGAAGTCGATATAATTTGTCCCCAGACAATCGGGCCTTTAAAATTATTCGTCAGCGCCTATGCACCTACAATTTTTAGATACGCACGGAGCAGGTACAACACGAGGGAGGTTTTGCAACCAACCTGAGGGGAAAGAATATTGACTCGCACCAACATTCACTCTCAAAACCAGTCACATGGTGGAAGAATGATACTTATGCAGTGGTCACAACAGGCCATTAAGATACGCACGTAGCAGGTACAACACGAGGGAGGTTTTGCAACAAACCTGAGGGGAAAGAATATTGACTCGCACCAAGATTCACCCCTCGAAACCAATCACATGGTGAGAGAATGATACTTATGTAGTGGTCACAACAGGCCGTACTTGCAGCAAAGGATTTCGTAAAAAAATTCCACTAGTAGAGGATCCAGCATTTACCCTAAAAAAGAATTGTATCGGCCCATGCACACATATATTGAAATCGATATAATTTGTCCCCAGACAATCGGGCCTTTAAAATTATTCGTCAGCGCCTATGCACCTACAATTTTTAGATACGCACGTAGCAGGTACAACACGAGGGAGGTTTTGCAACCAACCTGAGGGGAAAGAATATTGACTCGCACCAACATTCACCCCTCAAAACCAGTCACATGGTGGAAGAATGATACTTATGCAGTGGTCACAACAGGCCATTAAGATATGCACGGAGCAGGTACAACACGCGGGAGGTTGCAACAAACCTGAGGGGAAAGAATATTGACTCACACCAACATTCACCCCTCAAAACCAATCACAGGGTAGTGGAATGGTACTTATGCGGTGGTCATAACAGACCGTACATGCAGCAGCTACAGATTCAGAAGAAAGATTCTACGTCGCACCAATAGCGGTTCCAGCATTTACTCTGAAAAATATATTGCATCGACCCATTCTCAAGCACATCGGCGTCGCTGTAGTTGGCCCCAGACAATCGGGCCGATAGAATACTTTATCGGAGCTGAACCTTGATCATCGCCTGCACACCTACATTATTTTTCCAGACAAGCACGAAGCAGGTACGACAAACAGGAGGTTTTTGCAATACCTATTCTACAGAAACGTAGAGATCGCAGATTTTAGCCCCCAACATATACATTTAACTCAAGCTACGTTGCACGCACGTGTCATGTAGCTTAGGATCAGGTGTGACCAGCGCATAAGCCTTGGTAAGATTGGTTTTGAAACATGATTTCCCGTAGTGTGTGTTTGTGGATATCTAGTAACGGTGTGAGTCTTAGTCTATCCCCGGGATTTTGTTTCTGTAAATGATACCATGCGAGTAATTCTAGGCTTATTACGCCGATACGTTGACTAGTCTATGTCCCTGTTGCTTCGCCTAACCGACCTCAAATCAACTATCAGGCGACGTAATGTAAGTACATGCAAGTTTGAGAAAAAATTGAACAAATATTTTAACAAGAGAGTTATGAGCATTTGAATTGTTTCTGTTTCTGTTAAAGTAACTCCTGTAGCCAGAAACTCGGAAGGCAGCTTTTAAGGCTGATCAACACCAAGCTCATATATAACCAATTACATGGGAACCATTTTACGTCTAAGTTAATCAGTCATAGTGGCTGACCTTATAGACGACAGAAATTACTCTTGGGCCTTTTTAAATTAAAGTGGAGATAATGGCCGAGCTGGGATTCGAACTCACAACCTTGCGATTATGAGTCCAATGCTCTAACCACTAGGACACACGACCCGAGATCATTGATGCCTTGGGGAATCATCATACTGGTAATGCGACTAACATGAAATGGGCAAACATGTACCAAAGAAACATGTCTTTTTCCTCATTCTAATGATAGTACAGACTCTGTTTCTATGATTACATTTTCTGAAACCTGTATAACATGTCTTGCAATAAAAAAATATTCCTAATTAATACAATTTATGTAAAATGTGTATAATTCTGTTGTTCATGCATGAAATCACAAATCTTCGTCGCATTGGAGATTAAATAAAGCTTTTGAACACCTTATATGTGTTAAAAGGACAAAGGCCTTAATAAATTATGGTTATGATAATCTTTTATTCAATGGCGAGTATCTTTTTTAAACCTAGCACCTAACGCAGTTGCTTTATTATAACACATCCAATTCATATTTTAGTTACCTTCATGACCTAAAACATGATAAATCCTGTACTCGACGACTACCTGCAACGGAAGGTGATGTAATCATCAGAAACGCCCGTGGCAAAGTCTACGAGATATTGGATAAGGTCGGATTAAAGATCTATATCATCCTTTCGTAACTAATAATTAATCACGAGAAATCAATACTCTGTCTTGTTTGTCCCAAAACTCTTCAAAACGGAAGCCTATAGTCTTTGGAGTCTTATAAATGGATGACTTTGAAGAATGATAAATAAGTCACAGATTCATTACATTTCCTTCGTGATTCATTGCCATTTCCGTTTCTTCTTGATCATTCCAAAATAACTAATAGTCGTATCAAATCAAATCCGATCTTAAGGATATTTAGAGGCTCTCTATATTTGGGGATTTAGTTTTCCATAATAACGTATCGCAATCGGCTAAAAGTAAGACATGATTTTAATAGCTAAAGAACATGCTTGGTTTTAAATGAATACATTGTCGAATGTCAGTTATTTCTTGATTTCGTATGTATTAATATATACATGAAGTAAGTGCGGACTTCATACAAATGTCATACACGGTTTTATAAACCTATATTCACAGGTCACCGGTTATTTAAATTGGCATGACAACCATTGCCCTGCTCTGTGTCCAAATAATAAAATCTCGCGGTTACTGTTAATTTAAGGTCCTCGCATTTCCTAAGCCCGAAGGCATGACCACTGTATCCCTTAAAGAAACACAACCGTCATCCATTGTCTATAAAAACCGACACAATTCGTTATCATGTCTAGTAGCATCTTCAACAGATATCCGAGTTCTATGCGGTGTTTGCTGAAAACCTATACACGTGAGCGCTGTGCCCTGTAACACAAAGACTAACGAATGATAAAAAGCTACGATTTATTTTTCTGGGTAGCCTCATCATGGACAGGGTGCTCCCAAGCTGATGATCTTAATTTTAATCATAGCCCTTACCCTAATCTTAATCATATCCTAATCCAAATCCAACATGTACTTGCGTTCCAAATGTGGCTTGCGAGATACAATCAATCGCAACTTTTTATCAATCGTAAGTCTTTGTGTTACAGGGCACTGGTATTATTGCACCTGTAGCAATGCATTGAAGGTTCCCCTCTCCCCCGGCGTGACACCCTAGATGGCTTCTGAAACCCCCAACTTGTTACATGTTCAATAAAGTCGTAACTCGAGGCGAAATTCCCGCGTAATAAGGCTCCTGAGTTTGGGTCTAGCAGAGATGAAATTGGGTTAGAGTTTGTCGCTTGGTGATGTGGAGGGGAAGGGTGGGGTGGTGAAGATGAATCAGTGTGTATAGGAATGGATGTGGAGTGGGACAGAGAACGCAGCCGAAATGACAAATAATTAGGCTTATTTTTCTAAGTTATTAATTTTCAGCAAGACTGCTTTCATTTTTGGCCTCCAAACGAAGTTAAAAAGAAGCGCAGAAACTCTACCAATCATAACAATGATCTCATCCCCTAATCTACACTGCTTTAGCATAATTGCTGTACTTGATATTGCAATGCAGCGTACAAATGGATACGTTACTAATATTTTGTTCTGCAGGGTGACGTATCTTTCATAACCACAAGAAATGAATATGGATTTCATGTAAATCTGTTAAGCAAACAAAAACAATATAATACTTGCTATTTGAAATCATTATGTGGAAGAAGAGATGAACTAAATTTTTGGATCTACACTTCCCAAACTCCAGCTCAAATGATTTTGGCTGTTTAAACAGACGATTCGGTTCGTTTTTTCTATCAAAAGCGTTCATATAATATGAACAGAAAAATATAATTAAAAAGAATCATGATTGTTTAATCTCTAGTCGGTAATGTCGATTATCCAACAAAAACAAAAACAACATCATCATCATCAACTTCCAATGGTCATCATTACAAATCGTGTTTAACAATATGTTTAAGCTGCACTGAGTCACTCGAGATATGCCTTCAGATACAGGACGAACCGTAATGCTACAGTCACACAGACACTTACGTTTAGTTACGTATTTGTTGCTTTTTATTTCTTTAATCTTCTATTCTATCATTTCTTATGTATTTCTTTGTTTTATTGTATGAACGAAATTATCACTATTTCCACTGCTGACTATGATGGGAAGGGATCCGTAGGGATCCGCAAAAAAGAAAATAATTTTTGGACGCAACCGGACGTAACTCAACGTAAGTGTCTGTGTGACTGTAGCATAAGTGGGTTCTTACGAAATAAAAGCTTTAGGCTTACGTAATCTAGTGTTTGATTGTTGTGTGATCTTTTAAGGGTCTCTACGCATTCTACAGATAGGAACTTGTAAAAGGCACTGTTGCTTAAGGCTATTTAAATGTGCGCATGTGCGAATTTTATTAGAAATCGAAAGAGAAATGAATAGAGAGAGAAAAAAGGAGAGATGGGCAAAAAAAGAGAGTGAACAAAAAATGCACAACAGTGATACAACACAAGGCGATATGGAGAGAGAGAGAGGGGTAGATGCAATCAGAGCGACAGAAAAGAGCAAAGAAAACAAACGAAGAGAGAGGTCGATAAAAAGTCCTTGCACTAAAAATCAGATAACATTATTTTATCAGCCTATCTGAAGTGTCAAGCTTATAAAAACATTGCGGTCTGTTGCATCACATGTGAAGTCCTCTACTAGGAATGACCAACAACAACCCCGTCATCTATGGTAGATATAGACTTCGAGGGTAAGACTAATAAAGTGCTCACAGCTAGTCCTGCAAGTTATAAGTTAAATGACTGTTTCAAGAGAACAGATACCTTGCTCCCGACTGGCTGAAAAAAAAGAATGCACGTCAACCTGCGACCAACGCAAGAATTTCAAAAATATTTGACGCAGGCCAAACGCGGAGATGAGGCGCACCGCTGACGCACTACCGCGTTTAACCGGTCATTATCATGCATGGCATTGGTCAACGTAGAGATACACAGATATACAGATCTCTCCCTTCATCAGCATAAAAAGGTAAAACATGGAAAAGAAGAAGAGGCATAGAGAGTTAACAGAGAAAAATACTTTGAGGACGTTGACAGTGGCATATTAAGAAACAATTATGCAAACTTTGACGTCCGGTGCCGTTGTAAAAACATGTGTTATTATAGTAAATTTGTCATTAATGGCAACTTCTATGCTCAACAACAAAAGAAAATTCAGTGTTCATGAAAATTACCATTAATGGCAAAATTACATTTATAGCGACTGTATTATGCAAAGGTACCCAGGTGGTGAAACGGCTAATCACGTTACACAAATCTCATTACATAACAACCAAGGAGATAAAACAAAAAGAAAAAGAAAGGAAGAGAAGAACATAAATTTTCTCTCAAAGGTAACAACAGGAAAGAAAACAGAACGACATGAAGGAAAATACAACAACAGGGCAGAAAAAAGCTACAGCAGGAAAGAAAATAGATAAGATAACATAAGATAAGATAATGAAAATCTGAGGTAGATGTGAACACATAGACAAGACTCATTTGAAGGTGGTGTCTCAACCGAGGAGACGTCTCCGCGACTCCAGAGACTCGGAGTCGTAAACTAGTCGCAAACTCGTCTCATAGCAGATTTACCTTCTCTAGCATGAGATAACAAAGGAAAGCGGGAAAAGCAACGACAGAATGTAAGATACAGACGGATGACAAAAAAAAATGAACCATGGAAACTAGAAAGATACAGAGACAGAGGGGGATAGAGAGAGAGAGAGAGAGAGGGAGACAGATAAAGGGATAGGGGTGGGTGTACAATGACATGGTGTGGTATGCGCAAAACAACAATCGCATACATCATTGTAAATACTATTATCTTTAGTCCTGGCTTATGCTGTATAAATCATACGATTGAAGAAAACAGAAGGTAAGTCCTAAAAAATTGTATTTAGGCACCTCTGTGGCAGGCGGCGGCAAATGAGTTCGACACTGTTTTTAGCAGGATAATGATGTTGTCGCTCTTTGTTTATCCGGTCACTTTCTGATGAGTACTTGACGGGTGACGGAACTGACCACAAAATTGACACTTAACTGATGTGCCACCTGATTCTTGTTTAAGTCTGTTCCTTTTGTTTATCTTTCGGACCGGCTCATTCGCTATCTCTCTCTCTCTTCCTCCCTCTCTCTCTTTCTGTCTCTCTCTCTCTTCCTCCCTCTCTCTCTTTCTGTCTCTCTCTCTCCCTCCCTCCCCTCTCTCTCTCCCACAATATCTCCCTCTCAATATCTCTCTCTCTCCAGCTGACACGCATTAGTTATTTTACTCGCTAAGTCCACATCTACCTTAGATGTATAGTATCTAACTGTTTTGTGTATTTATTTATTTATTTTATTTTTTTACTCTACACAGATTTTTGGGTAGAGATCAGTGCTTCAGAGCAATATTATATAAATAGTGCATGCTCTACCATGCAACATACTAGATTATGTGCACGACAAATACTAAATTATCCCGAGGGCATTTATTTTCACTGAGGCCGTAGGACCGAGTTGAATACAAGTGTGTCAGAGGATAATTTACGATTTGGAGTTCACATAGTTAGTAATGTCGCATTAATAGAGCATGCACTATTTATTATAGTAAATAGACCCCTAGATCTTTGCTTGCCTAATCTGGTTTATCTTGCCAATGTTGCCAAACTTTTGGTGCTAATCAAAGCTATTGTGACGTATATTGTTGCTCCGCAATCTATTGTTGTGCGCACCATTTTACTGTTTATTTCGCGCTACGCGCAACAAGCACTCGATTGCCATTCATTTAACACAGGATAAACCGTTCAATATAACAAAAAAACCGTTCAATATAAAAACCGTTCAATATAACAAAACGTTGAATGACACGTGACATCATTTCAACAATCACAATTCGTAAAATACGTAACCACTTTTACTATAACTTCATGGCTGGCATTGCTTGGGCGGGGGGGGGCTTCCATTGTACTACGCATGTGCCATGTGCCCGTATGTCTGCGCGTATGTACATTTTCCTTTGTTACGCATACATGCGCCCATACGGAGCAGGCGCAGTACAATAGACGCCCCACAGCCATGGTCGCCACAAGGCAAAACATCATCCAAACCGAATTCGTCTATATTTTACTCACTTTTACCTCTAACCCTCTCTATACCCTCTGCCTCTATACTAACTCCTATCCCTCTCTTTATCGGTTCATCAGTTTCCTTCCCCCTCTCTATATCACTTTTCTATTTTCATCTTTCATTTTCGTTGATGATTTCGCGCTTATCTATTCAGTCCTTCCCTCCATCTCCTTATCGTTATCAATTCATTTATCCCCCACTATCATTGTTTATTAATTATTTTTTTTTATTGTATCCACATCAATCTTAGATGTATATATTTTTAATATTTATAGTGTACTTAATATCTTTCACATTAAAGAGCTTTATCTCCTCATACTCTCTCGAAATCTATATCTGAATCCCTCTCCCTTTGCCGTAATCTCTCTCTCTCTCTCTCTCTCTCTCTCTCTCTCTCACACACACACACACACACACACACAAACACACACACAATTATCAGACATTATCTCCTTCTGATCTCACCTTCCTTTCTTTGTAGCTTCCCATCTTCTAGCCTTTTGACAAGGCGTAGTGACTTGGCCATATTCCTCGTCAAGTAGTTGCTGAAACGAGACTAACGGTCGAAGAAGAGAGCTAGCGAGATCCGGGTGAACGCGCGATAAGTCGGATGCTATGTCAACATCTACTTGACATGTGGATTCTCTATAACGTTTTTATTTACGTATAGTACTTATCTTTCAAAATACAACTGACGCTTTTTGAGTACATTTGGTCACACTTGACCAAAGGGTTGTTTTTATTAGACTAACTCATCTTTCTTACTTTTTTTTTCTTTCTGTATTCCCCATATCTCTCTCTCTCTCTCTCTCTCATTAAGCTTCTATCTACAGTGGTATTAAGTTTACATACTATAGACTCGTGTCATTTAAAAATAGTTTGAAGGCACAGGTGGTGACTGCCAGAATAGTTCATTCAAACAATGATAACTAATAACTTGCCTATCAACTCTTTTATGATTTCATGGTGCTTCTTATGTACCTCAGCGTTTATCGTAATTGTGTTTGGTATAGATAATTAATATGTCTTTCACGAATCATAACACATGTAAAGATATTCTGAGACAAAAAAAAAAATAGCATTTGGGTAGAAGAAGGGCGATAGAGTTAACAGATAGAGAAGTTATAAAAAAGTTTAAATTCACCCTAAAGTTCTTGAATTGGTTTTGCTTATATTACCGTTGTTGATTTTTCAAAACCTCAAAAGACATTATCATGACAGCTACTGAGTTTATTCTTACAGTGGTCTAACAATGTTTCATATATCAATGTTTTTAATCAGTTCTATTATTAGGTACCCGCTCTCCCGCAGGGACCCTGTGATCGGAAGCTAGATACCCTGTCGACGCGTCCATAGTAACGCTTGATGCGTTGATCTGTGAGCACCTCTTCTCTTATCATTCCCGCCAATATTTAGCGGCATCCTTTCACTATTCGCATCACCGATGGTCATGATTAAAGGGGAACGTTATGACTATCTCGAAAAAGATCTGTCTTTTATTACCTCTTTATTCATTAAAAAAAAAATTATTTACCTTCATATCCGTTACACTTTCTCCAATATATTGAACATTGCCAATTTTTGTTCCTGGGATACATTTTAATGATTTCGTTTGTTATATCCATATTTGTTTTTGAATATCTTCATCTCATCTAATATAGATTTAATTAATTTAACTATTGTCATATATTTATAAATGCTTTTGAAATTAAACTATTTAAGAGACTAAAAATAATGAATTCACATGGACAATTATCGTTATGTATTCACATGGTATTTAAATAAATAGTGTTTTAAAGACACAATGGGATCTTAGATGTATAAAACGTAAAAAATGTCTTGCGAGTTTCGTTCCTAAATGGTAAATGGAAATTAAATTTTCAAAACAAATTCCTAAAAATTAAAGATAAAGAGCCTGATTCCCAATTAAAGTTATATACGATAATATCAATACCTCCCACTATGAACGTACAATAATAATGTTATCACCGGTGATTTAGTTATTAGTTATTTACTCAAAACCGCCAAAAAATTCTAAACTCATACCATTCGTACTGTTTTTGTTTTTTTTTCTTCTTCAAGAAAATTAATGACAACCTTAGCAACGCCATAAATACAAAATAATGACTTTTTGAAAAACGAGGAAAAAGAAGAATACTACATTTTTGAAAATACATATCTGAATAGCAAAGGCCATGTGAATACTTGTATAAAAGCAAGACATCAACATTGAGGGGAAAAAAAGAAGAAAAAAGAAATAGGTGAATATTGAATGAAGCACAACGCACTTAAGGCCACATGGAAGGACATAATGGTATGACAGACTCAACAAAACACGTTCTTTTATGCCGTAATAGCCTCAACTCCCAACCATACATCAAGGACAATTTGGAAAAAAAATGAAAAGGAGCAGGAGAAATATGCTTTTTAAGAGATGATCTGGAGTAGAATATGGATAGTATAATGGTTAAAGGTCACACACGTCATGAACGGATTTGTTTACGCCCATTATGAAATATATTGGAAAGCGGCACCCTTTTAACGCTAAGCCACGTTTTCTTCCCTCGTTTCATTTGTAGAAACTGCAGGTATACCAAGGGCAAGAATGAAAGCTTACTGATTTCTACTGCAGTGATTTGATGTTACATGCATGTCATTTGACATGTCTAAAGGTATTCGTATGAGTATGAAATGTGAATGATAAAAGCATTCCTTGATCCTTCATGACATGTTAAACTTGATGAAAATTAAGGGACTGCATACTTTTATTGCCGTTTAGTTTATGTTTATAATACACATTAATTTACCTTTTCTCTCTCTCTCTCTCTCTTTCTCTTTCTCTCCCCTCCCTCTCTCTGTTTTCTTTATTTTTAATAACGCTGTATCACCCACTTCCCTTCTCTATATGCATCTCTCTATCAGTTTCCCATACCACATCCTCTTCTCTCTCTCTCTCTCTTTCTTGTATAATCATCATTTTCTCTATCCCATCCTCTGTTACGTGGCCCTTTGATTTAAAAAAATTTGAACCGCTGACGAGTCCATTCCCGTCAAAAAATTATCAAGTTAATACATAATTATAGAACAAGTTCTTAATTTAATTGTGCATATTTCCATCCATTTTCTCTCGCTCTCTCTTTCATACTCTCAAACTTGCCAACTCATGTATGCCTGATACCAGAAAAAAAAAAAAAAAGACGCGAAGAAACGCTTTTTTACCCTGTCTGTCTATATGTCCGTCTTCTTTTGTCGCTCCTCAAAATTTCAATCATTCATGTTTTAGCGATGACTGTTTAATAATTTGATCATGAGAGTTTTTAGGTGCATTTTCATCATTTACCTCATGTTTATAACAATTAAATTCCAGGTCGAACTTCCCCTTCAATGTAACCCAACATTATTAGTTTACTTTATCTGATGCTTCATCTCTGTTTCTCCAGTATCGTATGCCTGCATCAGATCTGGTTGTGTTATTTAGAATAGCTTCGAGTTAATGGATTACAGTTCACAAAAGCAAACGATCAGTCAGAGATAATACTCCAAGCGACCTTTTTCGATCACAGATTACACTCCCTTGGAAAATAGTAACAGGCTGTGCTACGAAGTCTGTGCTAAAAGATAAAAGGACATTATAGCAAACAACGATAGAGATTGGAAAAAAAGAGATATATAGAGAGAAAGAGAGAAAGAGAGAGAGAGAGAAAATAAGAGAGAGAGGGAGAGAAACAGGGAAAGATAGAGATATAGATAGAAACAGAGAGAGAGAGAGAGAGGAGGAGGGAGAGGGGGATGGGGTGACAGAAGGAAGACGGAAGGACGGTATAGAAATTAAGGTTGTGACCGCAAAAGCAAGGATGGTCGATAAAATAAGCGAATGAGGAATGAGAGAGAAATGACTAAGACAGATATAAAAAATATGACAAAAAGGCTGGGAATGGCAAAGAAACTGAAAAAAAAACCCCGCTAAACAAATGAGGATGTCAAACAGAGAGAGATAGAGAGAGAGAGATGTACCTGTATAGATAGAAAGAGAGAGAGAGAGAGAGAGAGAGAGAGAGAGAGAGAGAGAGAATGAGAGATAGAGAGAGAGATGGGGTGCAACGTTAGATCTGAGACAAACAAACTTCTAATCAATCAATATACATCTTGTGTGATTTTCTCGCAAACATAAATTGGAGTCATGTACTTTTTGGAGCCATCTTTCAAGGTCTACATAACGCTTGATATCTCCCCTAAAAACAGATTCTCGTCAGTTAGGCATGTATGTGAAATATCAGAATCCTGTAGACTATGATTGTGTAGCTTTTGGTGTTGTATTTTGGCCATCACTGTATAACAGTATGGTAAAATCCGTTTTCTTGTTAGATTCCAGATCCATGATTTCTTCTTTTGCATTTTATCAAGTGTATGTAATAGATAATTTTCTAATTGTAAACTTATGTCAAGCAAAATTAAATGCAAAGGAAGACATTTTTTTTTTTGTAATGGACAGTAATAAATTAAAACAAAGGAAATACAATGAAATACATATTGTAGATTCCCTACTATATTTAACTGTTGATAAGCGATTCTTAGTCCAACAAAATCACGCTGTCCACACCAACTATGTTATATTGTACTATCGTATAATATAACAAATACCAGTATCCCACGTGATGCAAATACAGCGAATCATACCGTGCGTATTTTCAACAGACACTTTATAACATCTACAGACCTGCTCATGGTAAAGTAAACGATTATGATGTCCTAATTATTAGTTCACAATAAGAAATAAATAATAAGTAATTGTGTATTAATTTGCTGACCTGTTTTAAAATAGGTTAGCCATGGTCAAGCAAACGAGTACGTCCTAATTAATCTAGATAATTAACAACACTTACTAAACCAATACAAAAGGGTCTTCACCTCACGCTGACCTGTTTCGAATAGATAGTTCATGGTCAAGCCAATGGTTAATTAGTCTAGTTAATTAAGAATTAATTGGTCTCTTTGATTTGTAAGAGATGAAAAGGGGCCGACATGACCTCTAAGGTGGCTCGTTATACAATGATGTCGACTGACTCAATAACTGAGATAATTGTCCATCGTCTACTTGTATTCAACAGGAATATATAATTGGGTGATTATTAAGCGTATGAACGATTGCTGTCCATGTAAATTTATAAAGGGCATGCACCACTTGATTTATGAAAATTGTATACGACTGGCATCATACTGAATATGAAATGTCTTCCATGTTCAGTCGTGGATTCTAATTATCTTATTATAATAAATGTCTTTATTTTCTCTGTCATTTTGTCACCAGTGATCGTTTGTCGTTTGTCTGTAATAATTTACGTTTGATCTGCATGTTGTGAATTGCTGAATACATCTAATTCTTTATAAGGGATGTTGTTAATGCAATAATTTTGTTTTAAATTTCAAGTTACATTTCTTTGGGTTAGAATGTGTTACAAAATTTGATATTCATATGTTGTTGTTGTTTTTTTTTTTAAATATATTTTTTAAATTTTGTGTTAGGCGACTTTCAATACCAAAAGATAAAGTCGTGGCCTCTTGCGTGAATACCGCACAACCGGATAATAGTATTATGCAGGATAAACCGATCCCATTTTATTCACATTGACTAATAATAAAATGGCATTAGTCGCCAAGCCTATTATAACGCTTTAATCATATCAATGAGACGCCATTAGTAGGGTAATATTGCGTGTCGCTCATCACATGGATTACCTATGTATCACAATTTATTGCAGTTGAACAAGAGATGTGGTTCATTCAGACAATTATTATTGCTTTGTTAAAGGGAAAATCCAGCTGTGGTCGTGGAATTTATTATTATTAGATGAAATGGAATGTAAAATATTGCCTAAATGGTTCTACTAAGAGACAGCATATTCACATATTATTATATTATTATACAGGATACAATTTCCAATTTGTATATCATTTCCAAAAGATAAGGCATAGACCTACATAATATAACATAAATGTAATTATGTATGAAATCATATGGTAAAGGTACTTATAGGCTTCACGAATACATCAATTTATAGTTTCTTGAAAATTCATTTTCCACCTAGTGTTAAAAATGCCGTTGAAAAATGTCATACAATATCTATGCATTAGCTTTAATATGAGAAAACAATGTGGTATGATCACGCATGCTTGAGCATTGATTCACTCCCATTCAATCTCTAACTGAGACATGTCCCCGCTAGGCGCAATGATTGTGACTGCATTGTGAAATGAGAAGAATTCGGCAGCACATCTAAATTGAAATACAGTTGCCAATTCTCAGTATGTGCTCCTAATTCACACTATTCTCCTACTGTGATGTGATTTGTTTGGACATACCGCCGTATCACCCTGATCGAATCTCGACCAACCTTGCTCCGATTTTCAGATTTAAAGGACGAGTTGAAAGAAATGAAATGGTTGGTTTTTATAAAATAGAGGCTTGTATGGTGGATTTGGAGACCGTGATGAAGTGTAATGTTCACCACATGGTTGTTCATAAAAGAGGACTGTTGAGTAGAAGAGGAAATATAAAGGCCTAATAGAGATAATGGAATAGAGTAAGAGAATTGTTTTTTGATTACGTCTTGAAAAGGACTGTAAACCAAGATATGAGGAAGGCTTTTAGAAGAAGTAGTAGAGAGCGCTCGACGTTTCGGGCAGCTCCACTCTCCATTTCCTCTTCTACTCCCTAAACAGTCCTTTTCAGGACCAACCACATAGTGAACCGTAAACCTCATCACAGTAATGAAATTGTTTGATTACAGTCATTTGCAAATTGAAGCATGTGCAATATACGTGCATATCAAGGTATCTATACATAAACATTACTTTGAATTATTACAGTCGTTTAAACTGTTCAGCTGATAATGATTTCAAAACCTTGTTTCAAAATTACAAAGAGACAGGGGTATTTCTGGAAAAACAAATCACATAAATACAAAAGCTGCACATAAAGCATCTGTGAAAAATAGAGCATCAACCATTAAAACATTTATGTTATGAATAAGAATGGCCCGCGTACGACAATTTATCTATTGAAAAAAAAAAATTAGAACAAGAAAAAAATAAAAAATAAAAAACGGGAAAAAAGGCGGCCATCTAAATCCATTTCCTCCAAGCTGTTCAGTAAGCGATGTGACCTTAAGGCGACCTTGTCAACGCATTCTCTAAATCGACCATGGGTTTACATTGTATACCTGGATTTGGTCCTGCAAAAACAGTCTGCAAACATTAAGCGAGGCAAAGCATAACACAGGAAAATAGAACCACGTGTAATGCTGTGGTCACTACACGTTGTATATGACGCAGTCACATTTTTGACACATGATTCACGCGCAATATACGCTGGAAGAGCGTTATTCATTCGTCGAGCGCGCTGAGTCTACGGTGTGCATTCGTTGCGTATTTTAATAAGTATTGTCTTTGTATATGCTCTGTGTGCATGTTGTCGGCGATTTTCACAAATTTCAATGCGCTGGTTTTGCGTTGTGTGCACGTGCCTGCCGCACTGCGTGCAGCGTACCTCCCTACGACGCATTTCGTAGAAAATTTCTGCGTCGTCGCTACTTTGCTTTTCGACACGTACGTTGCAGGTACGACACTTATGGCGCAGTCACATGTAAGATGCATGACCAACGCATAGTATGTGCTGGGGTGCGTTACTCTAACGATATGCATCCGTTGCGTATTGTAATATGTGTTGCTTATGTACTATACACGCTCATTGTGTGCGTTGTCGGCAATTTTCACAAATTTCAATGCGCTGGTCTCGCGCTGTGTACATTGTGACTGCCACATTAGGAGGATTTTGCCATATTGTTCCCACAGAAACGTACACGAATCGCATAAATTGGTCCACGACGGCTACACGTAAACTACATTGTAAGCACATGCTACGTAGCCTACAATCAGTTGTGACCCCCGCAAAAGGATGTTTAGGTTTGGAAGGGACATCACTATCTGTGCTATGTAAATAGAACCCGTCTTGTAAATGCCCAGAAATCACATTAATGCATGCGAGGGAAATAAGAGAAGGGTGGAAGTGCCCAAAGAGATTGGATATTATAAAGAGGGGAAAACAGAGACGAGAAGAGAGAGAGAGAGAGAGAGAGAGAGGGGGGGTGGGGGTGGGAATGCCTGAAAGAGGGACAGACAAAAGAGAGTGATAAAATTTAAAAAAAATCAGAGATGAATGTAGAACAAAGTCGTATATTAACAGAGAGAGAGAGAGAGAGAGAGAGAGAGGTAGAAACGACGAGGACTCTTTTAGGAAAGGCCCAGGAGAAATTTCAACCAAAGTACACATCCAAAGTGCACAAGAATAGACAATCACACAATTTAGGAAACAGTTGAAGAGAACTAAGTAATAAGAGAGGAAACGAATAGAGAGAAGAGGTAGCAACAGAGAGACAGAAGAGAGAGAGAGAGAGAGAATGATCAGAAAAACATTTTGATTTAATTCGTTACAATTATTTAAATGTTATTATATCCCTATTCAGATTCATAAAATGTCTTTTGATAGCAGATTATTTCTCCGACAAAACGTGTTCCATGCACCTGTACGCGGAATTCGTGTAAACATCGCAATGTTTTATTTATATATATATTTTTCAAGACAGGCAGGGCATGCAAGTTTTTGTAGGCGTTCGAGTTGATAGCCTATACAGCATCAATATGGAAACCGTTTAGGAATCACAGACAATGACAGAAGTTGGCCTATACGTTTCGAGCTGAGAAAGGATCAGTCGGGCACCGACTCTCAACCGGCCAACACACTTTGCTATTGTTGGTCATGTAATATTTTATTCTGTTTTGTATCTTCGGTGTGACTCGGCTGTAAGTCACAACCTACGGACATGCACGTGCCTCGCACGTAGCCTATGACCTGGTGTGACCACTGCATTACTATCCTCAAGACAAACGCAATACCAACGACAGGTCATGAAGATGTGACTGATCAAGATCAAAGGAGCAGACGATGTTTTCTTTTCTCGATACATTCTTGAAACTTCATCCTCTTGAAGCGAACTGTTTTCCTGGAGACATTAAGAGTATCCAGGAAAAATACGCTTTCTATGTCATGACCCATTTTCATGAAACTGATTACCTTCCTCGGAGCAGATTAATGGCAGCGGCAAAGACGTCGACCCACTTGAGATTGGTGATGCGCAGAAAAAACACGATGAATTAGAAAATACACTTCATTTCCCTGGTTTCCCTGCTGGAAAGAACACACTCATTCACAATGTGAAACACAGTGTGAATCACACTGTGTTTCACATTGTGAATCATAGTCTGCTCCCCAATGTTAAATTGGGGCGTTTTCACATTGTGGTCACACTGTGTACCACACTGTGGTCACAGTGTGGATAAACAGGGATTCACACTGTGAAACATGCTGATTCACAGTGTGGATAACCGGAGATTCACACCGTGAAACACGCTAATTCACAGTGTGGATAACCAGAGAATCACACTGTGAACCACAGTGGAACAACGCGACCACAATGTGAAAACGCCCCAATTTAACATTGTGGAAGTTCACATTGTGAAACTTCCACACTGTTAAACACTCACACTGTGAAACACCACACTGTGAAACCCAATCACACTGTGAAACTCCAATCACACCGTTGAAACGCTCTAATTTCATACTGTCCACATTGTGGACCAACAATTAAATATCTATGGATGCACCCAAGATAACACATAACATTTTAATCTTTGCTATGGCTCATGAGTTATCAGTTTTTTCTCCATCGCTATCGCAATTTAACGTAAGATGTTTCCCCATATAATTATATTTTTAATAAAACATTTGTGTCATGGTTTGTATTTCGTTAA
>CALNVZ010003428.1:38054668-38106813 GCA_940671915.1 Paracentrotus lividus
CCGTGAGTATCCCCCCTGCTGGGAAACAACACACTGCATTCACACTGTGAAATATAAGTCCCTAAGGTATTCACACCTGTGAAAATCTGTTTCTCACAGTGTGAATTAATTTTCCATAGTTTGGCCACACTGTAAATCAATTTCCACACTGTGAGCTGGTATATCACACCGTGAAAATATGTTTCTCACAGTGTGATTTTTTCATGTTTGGCCACACTGTGAAATCAATTTCACACTGTAGAGCTGGTATATATTCACATCACTGTGAAATCATTTTTCAACATTTGTGTACAATGTGTAGTTTTCCACATCTGTGGTGGGGTCCACACTGAGAAATCACCTTTTCACAGTGTGGATAGTGTTTTCACACTGTGTTCCAGTGTGAACTATGTTTCACACTGTGTTCACACACAATGTGAATGAGTGTGTTCTTTCCAGCAGGGTTGGTTGTAATGATACATGGTTTAATCACGATTAAGAAATTGTTATTTTGGCATAATTTTTGTTATGCCACGTGTCTATTATTGTGAGATATGAAATAGACAAACGATTATGATTATTACACGCACCTTAAAATGTCCTTACTTATAAAACTTATAAAACTAAATGTTTAATCATCTAATGGGACACTTTTGAAACTTCCCATATTAGACACTTTACACAAGTGCTATTATCTACCATGAATTACTTTTTGACGTATACTAAATTTCAAGAGTGCAATTGCTAACCATTAACCTGTGCTTATTACTCTTATAATGACATTCATGTATCGTATTACGTATTTCTATTATATACATCGTCCCCTTCACCTCCTGTCCGATTGAGTGGAATAACCTACAGATAACATCCCGAAAGAGAAACCTCCATCATTTATCATCTTTCATGTCTCACATACTGATGTTGCCCGACCTGCTGTCGATAAAATGTTCTGATTGGATTATGGTTGGAATCACACGCTGTTAATATAACATTTTTGGTATAAACAGGGAGCGGACATCAGGACCTTATACCATGCTGTTTTACCCTCCGGGGCTGTACTCTGCCCTGTAACATAAATACGTACGATCGATAAAAAGTTACGATTGATTTATTTCTCGGTAGTCTTACCATGGACAGGATACTTCAAAGTTGAGGATCTAAATCCCAACCCTAGCCCTAACCCTAATCTTAATCATATCCTAATCCTAATCCATGAATGTACCTGTGTCCCAAATGAGGCTACCGAGATAAAATTGATCGTAATATTTTATTGATCTTAAGTCTTTATGTAACAGGGCAGTGAAGAGAGAGTGAGTGAGGTGTGTGTTTTGATGAGGAGATGGGTGTGTTAACCGATGTTGACCCGAAGCCTTCGAGATGCCATCATCCTCATCTTGCGATATCTCTTCGAGGCGCCGCGGTTTGGATGAGATGAAAGCTATTGGGAGCAAAAAGGGTGTTAATGTTGGTTAAAGTCTTTTTTTGCTCTCAGCTGATAGCGTGGTGTGGAGAATCAATGAAGGACGACCACTTAATGATAAACTATTATATCCTTCTAAATTTATAGGCGAAAGAGATGGAAGTCTAAAGTGATTTGTACTTGATTACACAATTGAATCTCTTTCTTTCTTTCTCTCTCTCTCTCTCTCTCTCTCTCTCTCTATCTCTGTTTTACTTGCCCCCTTTCTCGCACCTCTTTCTATATCCCCCTCATCCCTGGAGGGCGTTTCATGAAAGGACTTGTCGGACGTTTTTATCCGACAAACTTTTATAACTACTGAAATGCTTGCATCTGATTGGCTGAGAGCAAATTTGTCGGATAAAATGTCCGACAAGTCCTTTGATGAAATGGCCCCCTGATCTATTTTCAATGAGTTCAGTTACTATTTGCCTATGAATCTCTCTCTCGTTCTCTCTCTGTCTGTCTCTCTATACTTCCCCCTTCTCTCTTTTGTGCGTGTCTCTATTTATGTCTCTCTTCCTCGCTCAGTCCTTTCCTCCATCCCAACCTCTCTTTCCATCACCATACTTCATGTTCATTGAGGGAATCATCACACAGAAGTGACTGAGATTATTCAAACCTCGCAATCGGAATGTAGATGTCTTTTGACGAGTAACGTGGAATTGGGTCTCTACCTTTGATGGAACTCCATTTTTCAGATTAATAGGATTCTGATCAACGGGTACTTCCGATCGCACCATATAGGAAAGGAGAATCGTGTGGTACCATCAGCATCATTCATAGAAGGCTTACAGAGTGGTGCATGTGTCCAGTCCAATGTTAAAAGAATGAATCAAGATATTCCAGCGATACAGGTGACAAGGCAAACTCTTTTAAACATGTTAGGATTTTGATGTGTTTGATTGAATCATATAAATGCACTTTAACATAACTGTGTGTTTTCAAAGCTTATTTTAGAATTGAAAATGTATCAAAGGGTTGAACCCATTCTAGTCAGCACCGAAAATAATTCATTTAAAATAAAGGTATCTGTTGAACTTTGAGTATTCTTTTAAATAAAAACCAAATAATAACGAAACAAGTACGCAACTCCCCCTCTAAGAGCTAGTTTCCTCGGTTAATACAAATTTCAACATAATTATGCTCGTGAGATAGTGTTTATTAATTTTAACACATTTTAAATTGGGAACACAAGTTCATATCTATATTAATCCTCCTGAAATATATGACAACACATTACAGCGTTCAATACATTATTTGTCTAAGTACGCATACAGAGAGTGCGTGTTGTCTGGTGACAACACCCCTGGAATTAAACTAATTCTAAAAATATGCCATGTGGGATGACATGCCGTGCAGTGACCAATGTGGCTATCATTTTGGCGCGTGACAGAATAGGGAAGTCTGTAATTCGTTTCTAATGGAGGGAGGTAATACTCATTCAAACACCTCTACCTGTATACGGAAATAAAAAGATAGAGATATAATAAAAAAAGAAGTACAACTTAATGGCTGTAATACTCGACACTGATATCCTGTTTCTATACTTTCGTAACATATGTCATGAAGAAAATTATGTCTCTTTTCATATCAACTCTTAATCCAAATTTGTTGTTAGCGTAAATTAATTTGTCTTGAAATATTCCATGTATTACTTGATAAATATTGGCAGCGTGAATATGTCTTTGACTAATGAATAGTTATCCATCTGCAATAGCATCTCCTCCACAAGGAAAAAAACCATACTTTCTACACGTCAAATAAAAGTAACTTCCAAAATTATTACATTTCTAATGAATCTATCTAGATAAGAACCTTATTTTCAAGAAATCTACCACCGATAGAATTGAGAATTATGCACTAACATTCTTTAAGTGAAGTTCCTTGTCATTTTCTGATAATATAGGAGTTTTTTTTTTTTTTTTTTAAAGTACTATAACACCAAGCACATATTTTGATGAACATATAGACGCAAAAAGTACAACTTCGAAGAGGAGGGGAGGGGTGCAACATGAAATCAACAAAACTTTAAATCTGTCATCGTGATATGATCTCGATTTCCCGAGAGAGCATTTATTGTTAGTCAGGACAAGAAAGGGAAATAAATGTGTAATCGTGCCCTGATGAATAGGTGATAATTCGGTGACAAATGGAGACAGGGAATGCGAAATGACATGCATGAGAACAAGGATGGAATACCAGGATGCAACCATTTGGTATTAAACCGGGCTAGGCTATTATCATCATCAACATTTCAAGGATGTTCTGATTGAGTACTCCTGGCATGTTTTTTCATGAATTTGCCATATTTGACGAAAATAAACTTGTCGTCACGTGAAGTAGCGAATGCACATGCTGGATTTTCAGTCACCACTCCTAGATGTAGGAGATATCACAAAAATCAGATTTTTAACTAGTTTCTAATCGTTCCGGAAAAAACCTGCTCATTTCTGACGGAAGCAAAATTCGTTCCGGCAACAACTCCCCGGGATTTATTCTTTCTGACAAATAGGGTTAGGGTTGGTGTTGGGACAAGGTGTCATGCCGTGTTATGTTAAGGGTATGACTAAGGTATAGACTTAAAACGCAGGGCCAAGATTTTATTACTTCGAATAGAGTTAGGGTTTAAGGATTCCATGACTTAGGCGACAAATTACTTATCCACTGAAAATTCCATAAACAATTGAATGTCCATATGCAATCCTGGAGTTAAGACTTCAACCCTTTACCCAACCCTAAACTTAACCCGAAATCTAACATAAAACTGCAACTTAAACGAAATGAAGCCTGGAGCAGTTGTCGCTAAAGCAAATGTCCTGTCAGCGGATTAAACGAGGGGCGATTGTTACCGGAGTAAAATGTAGCCCTCATCTGAAGCAATCGATCTACTGAAGATGTGAACGTGTTGATAAATCATAAAGTTGTTTCTTTGCTCTCTTTCTCCCGGCCAATTTTTATTCTATGCTCTGATCGATGAAGATATAAGGAGGAGCTTCCTAACGTCCTGAATGATCCAGTCAAGCAAATTCATTATAAAAAAAAAACCTTAAAATATATATATATATATGTTTTTCCTTTTCTGACTATTTTCTCTTTTGATTACTCTTTTGATCTCCAAATTTCATCATCATGAAATCGATTGTTGAACCCCTTGAAAGACCAGTTCAAAAAATATTCCACGAACTGAGCTTTTGAACGAACCTTGATAAGCAAACTGGACCTCGATCATTGAAAGACTCTTTGATTGGGTTCCTTGAATTGAGTCTTTGAACAAACTCTGAAAAGCAACCGGACCTCCATTGTTGTAACCCCTTTAAAAGACCACTTTAAATTCTTCTATGAGTTCTTTACACCTCATATGGCAACCGGACCTCGATTGCAGTACCCCCTTAAATACTCTTTCACATTCCTTCAATGGGCTTCCTAAACTGAGGCAACCGGACCTGGATTGTTGTACCCTTTGTAAGACCTCTCCAGATCGCCGAGGGGTGCAGCGAAAGGAGGACAGCATCATTGTTTGATCGGTTACGGGAGTTCTTGAACCTACCCCTAAAAAGCAACCAGACTTGTTTTACCCCTTATAAAAGACCCCTGCCCTCAATAAGGCTCTTGAACACATCTTGTAAGGCAACCAAACTTCGATTGTTGTACCCCTTTATATGGAAGACCCTTTTATTTTCTTTCATGATATCTTCAACACACCTTGGAAGGTAGTCAGACCTAATTGTTGTACCCCTTAAAAGATCCCTTTCAATTCTTCCATAAGATCTTTAACACATCTTCCATAGATCTTTAACACACCTTGGAAGGCAAACGGACCTCGCTCATCGTACCCTTCGGGAGCCCCATTTATAATGTCCCTATCATGATATATCCAACACACCTTTGAAGGCAACCAGACCTAGATTGTTGTACCCTTCACAAAACCCCATTAAATTCTTGTATAAGATCTTCAACACACATTGGAAGGCAACCGAACTAAGATTATTGAACCCCCTTTGAATACCCATTTTTCCCCATAAGATCTCTGACACACCTTGGAAGGCAAACGGACCTCGCTTATCGTACCCCTGGGAAGCCCCATGTATGATGTCCCTATCATGATATCTTCAACACACCTTAAAAAGCAACCGGACATGGGTTGGTGTACCCCCTTGTAAGACCTCTTGAGATCGCCGAGGGGTCGATCGGAAAGAGGACAGCATCATTGTTTCATCGGTTACGGGAGTTCTTTGACCTACCCCCAAAAGTAACCAGACATCTATTGCTTTACCCCTTATAAAAGACCCCTCCCCGCATTGAGCCCTTGATCCACACCTTAAAGGCAACCGGACTTGGATTCTTGTACCCCTTGAATCACCCCTTCAGAGTCTTCTATTGGTTCTTTGAATTTAGATCTTGAGCACATCTGTAAATGCTGTCTGATATACCCCCTTAGATTGTTTGATTAGTTCACTGAACTGGGAACTTTATCACACCTTGATAGGCAACCAAACCTTTGTTGTTGTGCCCCTTATAAAAGACCCCCTTCCCTCAATTGAGCTCTTTAAACCTGGATTATTTGCACCCCTTGTAAGACCTCTTCAGATCGCCGAGGGGTTCAGCGGAAGGAGGACAGCATCATTGTTTGATCGGTTACGGGAGAAGTAGAAAACATGTGTATTCGCCAATGGCTTCATAACACCCATCGGTCAGCAAAAACACGCTTTATGCCAATTGGAGCAAGGGGGTAGTAGCTCGCCCCTGACACGTGTCAATACCCAGTTCACATTGGCTGTTTATGCCAATTGGAGCACGGGGTAGGTAGTGCACCCCTGACACGTATCAGTACCCTGTTCACATTGGTCTTATTCATTTTGGGGGATTCAAATCATGCGATGTCTGTATAAACGGACTCAAAATGAAGTGCAAGATACCATGCATTCTATGCTGCATAATCACATGTTGTACTACTACTACTACTACTACTACTACTACTACTACTACTACTACTACTACTACTACTAATAATAATAATAATGTTTGATGTTAGGGGTTAACATATTAAATAACACAACACCCATCGGTCAGCAAAACACGCTTTATGGCAATTCGAGAAAAGGGGTAGTAGTGCGCCCCCTGACACTTGCAGGTACCCTGTTCACATTGGTCTTATTATTAATTTTTATTTTAAATTTTTTCAAAGTCATGTGATGGCTGTAGGAACGGGCTCAAAACGTAATGCAAGATATGACACATAATCTACACGTTGTAGAGCATGTAAAAATGAGATAATGTGGGTGGTTAGGGGTCAAAATTAGAATTGATCTATTTTATATTTTTGGCTCACATTGATCGGTGTTGATAACAAAATACGCGACTTTAGAATTGCTTCATTAAGACAGCCTATAGTAAGTTTTAAAATGGTTTTATCGAAGGTAATATAAAACCTTTTCAATTTTAGTTTATTTATTGTTGCCAGAGAATAACTAAGATATTTTTCATTATTCATATTTGTTTTTACACTCCGGTTGAAATTACAAGTTCTGAACCCACATCCGTATTTCAAGTTTTACATGAGATACGATATCACAAACAATATCAAAATAGAAAACGAGTTCACAGTTTCAGGTTATTTTAGAACTCCTCAGCAATTACTCACACCGGTAAATCACTCTTAACCGCACATCATCCATTCTTGACTACGCAAAGGATGACATGGATAAACATGCCTATGTTGGGCCTAAGATATATATCATCGATTGTTTAAGGACAGAATAACATTATACCACCTCTAAGTAGATATTAGTAAACAAAAGAGCTAAACTGCCTCTTGCGTTGCCGATGGTTATATGAAAATATCAATATCAACACCAAAAACACGAAAATAGTACATCGTTTCAGGTTTTCTTAGAAAGCGTAATTTGTAAGAGAAACTGTCATTCTTAAGAAAACAGACAATATTATCGCTTTTGAGCAAGTGATCCATTCTGAAATTTGATGATGATATAGGGATGACATATATAAACAAGGCCACTGGCGTAAGACCTAAAATAGATGCATGTTCAGAATACGATCTTAGAAGATACCAGTCTGATAAAAGGAGAAAAGAAAACGGGACTCCCTCGGGATCGATCCCGAGACCTCCTGATTGCCAGACATGTGCTCTACTGCCTGAGCTATGGCAAACCCCTTAGCTTTTAATGAGTGATAAGAGTCTGGCGTCTCAGACCTTAAATAGATGCATGTTCAGAATACGATCTTAGAAGATACCAGTCTGATAAAATGAGCAAAGAAAATGAGATTCAATTGGGATCAATCTGAGACCTCCTAATTGCTAGACAGAACTTCTACTGACTGAGCAATTACAAGCCCTTATGTCGATGTCAAAGAGAACCCCTGAGCTTTCAATGCTCGAGTGTTAAAAGTCTAGTACAAACGCATAAGATAGAAGTGGTCTGCTTTTTATTCCAAAGGTTCGTCATTTTGAAGGTTTGTTAATTGGAACACGCACATTTCCTATGCCTGGATGTTCATTAATCCGAATAATTAAATACGATTTGTTAGTCCGAAATGGAATAGGGTTATAGTCCTTGTGTCGGTGTTTCATTTCATCTTCGTATTAGCGAAACCGATTTCTTTTCTAAATAACAAACCTTTTTCATGTTCGGAAAATTTAAACATTGGACCAACAAACTTTTGGAAAAACGAGCTGTACAGTTACATTTTCATGTAACTTAATAATTTTTGGTCAATGTGCTATTTTCGAAAAAAAAATGCTTCAAAGATATTTTAGTATTACTTGTTACTCGCTTTTGTTAGAAGGTTGATTATGTTATTGGTCCAATTTAAACAGGAACCCGTACACGAGGGCTGTTGAATTTTCCTCTTATCATCAACGTTTATATAATATTTCTGATTTATTCAGGTTACTACTTGCAAAATTACAATATTCAAGTCAACGTGTAAACACATCTGCACATGTTTTTGGTACTATGACGGGAATGTCAGGCATGGAAAATGATTTATCATTCAGTGTTGTTATTATTGCAAGTAACAGATATTTATATATTCTTAAAGATTGATCGACTTCTGTATTTATCGGATATCTATATATTACATTTCACACATACTTTTAGAAAATTATTTCGGACTTTACTGATGAGGCAAACTAACACATTACAAAAGACAAATATGATAAACTATGAAAACCTCTATAAAAATTTATTTGATTTAAAGAAAACATTTGGAAAGATGTGGTTAGGTTATTCAGAAATTGTAAGAGGGGAGCGACAATTAACGTATTCATATCTTTTAGATTAGTGCATTCCGTGAGAAGAGACCGTTTTTCTTTGAAAATGTTGAAGCTTGAATGTGTACGTCTTATAGCACGATAAATTTGAAATGTTTATAATCGGGTCACGGAGGAAATATCAAAATTTGGGGGATTTTTAGTGCAAATATGCACACAATCCCCCAAAACGTTAATCTGATAGCACAATATTTAGTTCAATGACCTAAGTGAGAATTTTAAAAGCCCTTCATGAGGAAATAAAAATATAGATGTATTGATGAAAATGAATTGACTTGATGATGATCGATTGCCTTTCTAACAAAGTAAACGTAATCATGTGACCGATATTTGAGCGTACAGACATATGTCGGTCAATGGCTCAAATTTGTTTCTTAATTACATAATTTAATTGTAATTTCTAGTTGTTGGAGCAATGACACGGAAACACATGCGAAACGAGTGCTCAACAGTTCTGTCATTTTCTTTTTTCTCATGTGAATGAGTAGGGAGACCGGGGATGGAAGTTCACCGGGTCAGTTGTTACAGTTCTCAGTGTGTTGTAAGTGGACAATAGAGTTTGCTAACTGGCATCCATATACAGCCTACACATAGCTGTGATAGAACTGCCGTTCGTGAGGTTTATCGTGTTTTATTAAAAAGTAAATCAACAAAAAACATTTTTATAGTTCCAAGTGAATTTTTGACAAAAATTAAAATTGTAATAGTTCTTACATGTATGTCACTAATATACCCCTGAGCGCATGCTCTGTAATTCTGCCTAATGGCTTTGCACAGTTGATTTTATGTGTAAAATCACCCATGGGTGGTATTGTTACAAACAATACCCCAGTTGATGTACAACCTACCCCAATTACATTTCACATGTAAAGTAATTTTGTTTCAATTTTCAGGTGTTAATATTTTGATATTTCTATTATTATCTTAAGTCTATTCTAGCGCTCTACTTGATAAACTGTTAACGATACCAAGAAACTGGAAAGTTGAAACATAAGAATGGTATAAGGATTTACACATTGTAACAAATTACCCCGTATGTTTACATATAGTAACATTATATACCCCGTATATGTGTAACAACTTACCCCCGTATACGGGGTAGGTTGTTACAAAAAAAAATGTCTTCATTAATTAAGCTGTAGTTAATAATAGTGTTTAACATGTTTCTCAAGTTTATGTGCCTCAGGTTTAGCCATATAATAGAGCTAACTACAGACCCAAAATGGAATGTGTGATTACTTCATTAGAATTGTATGGCCCAAAATGTGAATTTTGCTAACGTCTACCCCGTCTTCCTATTCATATTCTACCACAAATTTAAAACCTGCCGATACGTGATAACTAAGCAGTTGGCTTTGAAACAAACGTTAAAAATGCCTCTAAGTTTGGGCTAAAAGCAACCCTTGTTATTCTTATTCTCCAAATTAACCCTTTGTCCTTATAATTGACTCCGAGAGGCTTACCTCAAACATAATAAATGAATGATCGATCAGAAAGCACACGATTGCTTCTCCAAAATTGGTGCAGTTGATTTTGAACAGAGTTTTTTTGAAAGCTCAGAAGCGCAGTTAACATCCATAGACAGCAAAAGTTAAAAAATAATTGAGGATCAATGCACTATAAAATGATATAAAAATCTATAAATTCATCATTATGAAACTCCAACAAAACACCACCAAATAATCTCCATAAGCTATAATATTGAGCTTATAAGGTTGCTCTAAGTTGAGTCTACTTATTACTATGGACAGCACGCACTGATGTACAAGGAATGTGAGATAAACACATGAACAGGATGGTTGTTATCTGCTCGCTGTAAATGTGACTAAGAAATAAAATCAATGTTCTCACAAATCTGCTGATATTGACTGAAAAAAGTTTGTATTAATATACTTTCGAATGATATGACGGATTCAAGTTTTATCGTCATTTCTAATAACGATTATGTTTCGAAATAAACATGTCAGGGACGTACCTTTAAGATAACAATATTGATTGATTTTCACATTTTAAGAGAGGAGCATCGATTAACTCACATTGACTTGGAACAAAGGGATTTACAAAAGAACAAAAGTTTACAATAATATTGGACCTTGATGAAATTCTTCAACTTCACATTACTATGGATAAGCGGTATTTTTAAATTAGCCTGAAACCAACCTATCCTAATTGTGTCCCTGAACATAAGAATACCTTTAAATATATACATAGTCCTACTCTCACTCTAATTACATGGTTACGTGTACGGGGTTTAAGTGTCTCGAATTTCAGAACAGAGAAAATTCCATCGCTCTACTTACAACCATGACTCAACATATCGTAATAAAAGTATTAGGCCAATTGAGACGGTTGGCTAAAATGACACGTTTCAATTCTAGCACCCTGTAATATCATCGTTAGACATGCGAATATAACTTGTCATCCCTTTCAATCGCTTTGGTGATTTTAGAATCTTGTAAGTGTGAATGAAATGAATACTCCAATCATTCATCTTCCTTATTCAACAGAATGAAACCACATCGCTAAGATTTTTTATCGTCCATTATATAAAATATATATGAATAATATACCGTTTTTATTTCCCACGCGGTAGCCTTTCAGATTGACACTGTTCTCCATGCCTGCTTGGCCTGCATGACGTTTATTATTACCACTACCATGCTCTTGTTGAAAGGCAACTTTAGGTCCATTTTGTAATCTTTTGGTATAGACTCGGCCGGGTTTCGAACTACTACGACGCCTCCCGTTTCATTAAAGCAAGAAAAGGCTACCTTTACGGGCGCTCTAACCGATTGGAGCTAACCTGCTATCATAACTTTACGTTAGTTATGTAAATGTTCGATATTTTTCAAAGCATATGAAATATACAATTACATTTTATTGTATTAGCCTGATCCCAAATCTGCATGCTAATGCAGTGACAACTAAAGTTAAACCTTGTATTTAAATCAATTTGTAAGAGCTTTTATATTCAAAATGCGGGAGCACCTTCACTTTCGTTTGCATGTAAACAGCATCATATAAAAAAGACAGAAATGTATGTTCTTTTCAGCAGACACATTTCACATTGGCCTGAAAACAGCGATAAAATAAGAAAACATATGTGTTGTGCAAAGCAGAGGATATTCATTCCAGATTCCTAAACTCCCGAAGGATACCATAGCAGTTTTACACAAACTGACTATATAATCCATTAGAATATGGAGGAGAGACAGAGAGAGAGAACGAGAGAGCGAAAAAACATGTTTTGGGCAATACGTAGACTATGAGTCAACAAAGTCACGGCATAACATTTCAGATGGAGTATTAATTTTCTCATAATGGATAGAAAATGTTAACATTAACAGCGTTCGAATGTATAAAAGAACATTAAATAAACATTTGTACAAACGGACAGAGGTATTGTTTTGGGAGGGGCAAACTTAATTAAATGTGATTATCATTATAAGAAAGTAAATCTTGAACGACAATGTTGTGTCAAGTGTGGTTCAGCGAGAGAGAATAGCGTCTCGTGCTACTACAACAGTAGTGTAAATCCAATTCACAAATTTTGAAGATGGTTTGGATAGTACTTTGCCCGCTGCTTAAGATAAACATCTCACGTACATCAGGCTGTAGTAAGTACGTCCATTGAATATGAAGTAGGAACATTCAATCAAAAACCTCTCTCGTCGAATCATAATGAATTTCTCTTAACCTTTCATTTCATTATTATTAACACCAATCAAAGCTTTGATCATTTTTGATAATGTTGATACGTTTTGAATGCGTTTTTGTTTTTGTTATTGACGTAAAATACATAAAAAAGAAAACTATTAATTCATTACTACTGTACAAACACCAGTCCTTATATGAATTTAAAAAAAAATAATTATTCGTTTATGGATTGAAACTGGGATAGAGGGTACACGAATTTTGTATACTTCAACAGTAGGATAGGATAATTTCTTTGTTTGTTTTTACGCACTCCTTATATGAGATACGATCTTTCCTTTATTTCTCTGGCAGAAAAGGGGAATTCAGATAGGTACATTTTTAAAAAAATGAAGGGAAATCAAGAGTCAAATAGGCCCCATTTTGGGTAAATTAGTGTCATACCCCGTTCCGGGTTTATTATCTTTATACATCGGGAATGTATGGATGATTGACACAAAATTGTCTATGACACCAATGGACCAGAACGTGATAATTTGACACTTCACTTTTTTCTCATTATTAGAGTGTAGTGGCTTCTACCGCTAAATTCTAGAGATAATTTCTGTGAAACAGGCTGGAGCACAGACTACTTTCGCCGGGCTCATATTTCCAGTTTTCCTAAACACTAAGTGAGATTTTTATCTTATCTTGCTCAAGTCCCTCTTCAACATCCTCATCTGGGTGTGGGGAAATGGAGCCAAGAGGCTAGAGGAGAGGAAGAAATGGAGATAAATGAAGGAGAAGAAGAAGATGATGAAGAAGGAGATAAAAATAAAGAAGAAGAAGAAGAGGAAGAAAAAGAAGAAGAGGAAGAAAAAGAAGAAGAAGAAAAGAAGAAGGAGAACGAGAAAGTGGATGAATAAAACCAAAAGTTTGTTAATAGTAAGATGGGATGTATATAGAGTATGTGTGGGTGTGTGTGTGTGTGTGTGTGTGTGTGTGTATGTGTGTGTGATGGTGGTGAAGAAAATGGACAGCTACAGGGAGTGAGAGAGAGAGAGAGAGAGAGGAGGGGGCGGAGATAGAAAGGAAACGTCATAAAGGTTTGGTAGCTGCTTGAACAAAAAAAAAAAAAAAAAAAAAAAAAAAAAAAAATCAGTTAAAAAAAAATTAAACAATTCAAAATTAGATGATATACATCTAACGTAGATGTTAAAGTAGAGACGAAGATATATAACTTCCGTAGTGTATGGGCACTTGATAAAAAGACAGCGATAAAAAGAAAGTGGGAGAGAGGGAGGGAGAGAGCGAGAGAGATAGAGAGCGAGAGAGAGAGAGAGAGAGAGAGAGAGAGCATAATGATGAGTTAGAGAGGGATAGGGGAGATAGAAATGGAGAGCGGAGGTAAGTGTTAGAAATGAGAGAAAGAGAGACACACACACGTAAGTAGGTGAATTGTAACATGAGGCGGTGAGAAAGAATAGTAAATGAGGATGAAGAAGATTTTACAGACAGACGGATTAAGACGATGAAAGAGAGAAGGAAAGAAGTGACAAAATTATTGAAAGGGTAAAAGAAATAATAAAAGGATTGCAAATATAAAATGAAGGATGGTTGGCATTTTCCAAGGCCAGAAAGCAATGTGAACGGTTCTAGGACAATTACCCCCTGGCATTAACCCCCCGGAACAATTACCCCCGGACAATTACCCCCGAGGACAATTACCCCCCGGACAATTAACCCCCGGACAATTACCCCCCGAGACAATACCCCCGAGGACAATTACCCCCGGACAATTACCCCGATCCCTGAGGACAATTACCCCCCGACAAATTACCCCCGAGACAATTAACCCCGAGGAATACCCCGGAATTACCCCCGACGAGGACAATTACCCCCCGAGACAATTACCACCGGAGAGTTACACACTGATCAACTACCCCCCGACGACAATTACCCCTCACAGGCATTGATGTTGGAATCAAGCGGCACCATTGTGGGTCTCGCTCGGTGTCGCAGGTTTTCATAATTATTTTCTACTTGATTTTATAAAATAATAATATCTCTTTCTCTTTCATATTTCTCTTTCTCCTTTGCTCTCTCTCACTTTCTTCTTTTTTTCCTTGCTTATTTTTCTCCCCCCCTCCTCACCATCTGCGCCATGAAAAAAATGGGGGGGCTTGAGCCCCAAGCCCCCCCCCCCGTTTTGGATACTCATATAGCATCCGAAAATATGCAAACGGGCCCTCATATTACCTTTATTTTCATAGAACAAACAATTTGAACATTCATGAAAGGACACAAAATACACATAAATAATCAACAACATGTTGAATATCTCTGATTCATCTCTGATTCCAACTGATATGATTTTTAATTATTTTTGTTTAATTTCACCAAAAAAAATGGATAAAACCTTGGTCTGAACCAATGGTTTCTAAGGGCGGCAATAAAGGTCATAAATTAATAACTCCATAAATTAACAAATTAAGTGAAAATATTAACTAAAGCTTAATATCATTTATGTAAAAATAAGGTTAATCGTAAAATTAAATATCATACATAAGTTATTCGTTATGGCCCCAGATGACCGCCAATAGAAACCATGGTTTCGGACCACGTATTTTGCTGAATCTACCGTTGGGAATATGAGGGCCAGTTTACATATTTTCCTGATGCATGTTGTATCCAAACAGGGGGCTTGGGGTGCAACGCCCCCTCCCCATTTTCCATGGCGCAGAAGCGCCGCTAAACAAAGCAAAAGGGGAAGGAGGGGTGGAGGTGGTGTGGTCGAATGGATAAGTCGGCGGACGACGATCACAAAGGTACGCGGTTTCGAATCCCGTCCATTCACTAATGTCATTTGGCAAGATATTAATCTGCACTTTGCCAGAACTTGACCCAGTAAGGTAAATGGTACCGGTAGGAAGAAATTCCTCGAATGGGCTAAAGCGCCTTTATAAGGGCAGCTATGGCTATAGCCGGGTAATAATATTAGCTGCGCCACTGAATAGTTTACTAGATTAGTCGGCGCATTATAATGCTTAATATTGATATTATTATTAAATTATTATTAAAGGAAAGGAAGAAAAAAGGAAAAAAAGAAAAAATAAGAAAGTGTGTGTGAGAGAGAGAGAGAGGAGAGGCAGAGATAGAGAACAGGAGAAAGATAAATATAAAAGAGAAAGGGAAAGAGAAAGCCATTAAGATAAGATCAAGTAGAAAATAATTCAAAAAACTTGCGACACAAGGCGAGACTCACAATGGGCGCCGCTTGATTCCAACATCAATGCCTGTGAGGGGTAATTGTCCGGGGGTAATTGTCCTCGAGGGGTAATTGTCCGGGGTAATTGTCTCGGGGGTAATTGTCCGGGGGTAATTGTCCGGGGGGTAATTGTCCTCGGGGGTAATTGTCCTCAGGGGGTAATTGTCCGGGGGGTAATTGTCCGGGGGGTAATTGTCCTCGGGGGTATTTAATTGTCCGGGGGTAGTTGTCCGGGGGTAATTGTCCGGGGGGTAATTGTCCTGATACGAATGTGAACAGGTAAAAAAGAAGGAAAGCCCCGACAGAAAACAACAATAGGGAATAAGAGGACTGCGAGGAGAAGGAAGACACACTGAAAATAAAAGTACTCTGACACGGTGATTTTCTCACGAAATGTAAGCACTACTGGTGCGATTAACGATGAAAATGCTGACTCTACGGAGATTAAGTTTCACCTCGCTGGCGCTTTGAAACAAAACATATTTGACGACGAATGCTTTTGACGTGCATGTATTTCACAGCTTACACACACGTCCCCGCTTATTCCTTTCCAAGTGCCTTCGACAACGACATTTAAATACGACTTGAACATTGTATTTCAACTGGAAACTGATTTGATATTTCATTTAAATGACTTATATTCCCTTTGCTTCATAACGTTATAGTTAAGTGGAAAAAATGATTGTCTCCGCATTGGTTGAGCTATGATGTTTCTTGAACTAAATATCAATTGCCAATAGTATAATTTGGAATCGATTTTTTTTTTTAATGAAAAAAATGTAGACTCTAGACTAATGCGCAACTTTTTATAGAATATATCATTGAAGTTACAACCGGCATATCTGAACACTGACAAAAAAAACAAACAAACAAGTTTAACAGCAAGAAAGTGCACTATACCATACCGGGTGCAAGAGGTCCCGGATTCGGATTCCGGACAAGCCCCCATTTTTTTACAGTGCAGGTTCACATTTCCAGGGTTGAAGATACAAGGAAAACCTGTTTATTTAAAAATTAAAAACAACCATTTTGGTACCAACCTCTTTCATTATCATGATTATTGACAAAACTGTAACAGCTTGGCTACCCTGGGTAAATAAAACGATATTATTATTATTATTATTATTGTCCTTTTACCAACTAAGTACAAAATCGTCCCTCGTCACTCTATACTAGGGTATATACTAGGGTGTACATGGTGTATTACGACATCTAAAGGGTGCTGTATTACCATTCTTTATCTGAGAAAATCTAATCTCAAGACATCGAGATCATGAAGAGATTACGGAACTGGACGACGTGAACTTCTAAGAAGTTGTCGAGGCACGCTTCTGAAATAGAGTGGGCGCCGCAAACCTTATACGTGAATGCTATGGGAATAAACGATAGACACGGGGTGCGAATAAAAACCAGCCGACTGTCCAAAGGGCTATAGACCAGTGACCCAGTTACCCCTTTAAGGAAAAAAAAAAGTTCTACATTATACTCCCTTTGCTCATGCGATTTACTTCTCTTCAGGAATTACCCTTCATTATCGCGTGGACTATAGCCTAAGCAATCGAGAGATTGTTTTCTTTTAATCACTGTTCACCCTGTCTCTTGCAAGGGAATACTATCACTTGCAATTTAACGTGATCTAATTTTGAGCGACGCCCTTTCAATAACTGGCATATATTAAAACACTGGGATGTTTAGCCTGGCTGACAGCGAAGTGCGTGCTCATGAATGATAAGATATTATGGCGAAAGACGATGCTCGCTTTCAACGTCTTGGTGTCACTTCACAACATTTTTTAATTGATGATGGTGTTATATTAAAGGAGGGAGCCTCAAAAGACTACAAGATGACTAACGGGAAACGGTAATGATGGAAGGTAGTGCTAGGTTAATGGAAATAGTCGATGGTAGTGTTGAGTATTTAGACCTGGTAAGAAGGGGATGGTGTGCGCTGTGGTGGTGGTGGTATTTGCTGAGTGGTGGCGAGGTAGGAATTTTAACAGGACAGATATTGACCATCTAACTATCCTCAGCATTTCGTTTCAAGCACCAAGTGTACAGGCATTAACTGGCAAGATAGGAAGCCAACTTCTCGACGGCAGAACTCTGAGACGATTCTCAAAAAGCGAGTCACCAATGTTCATATTATGTAATGTATCTAAAGAATGTTTTTGGATGTGGTATATACAATTGTAAATCATCTGGTTTAACAATATTTTACATATGCAATGGCTTATTTGCTTATTGATTTTGTATTATCAATTGAATCTGAACATGTCTGACTTAGATTATGTATTTGCACGTTCAGACTAATATACGCTTGAAAATAATCATGAATTAGTAAGTATCAATGATATATTTATAATCAATAATTGCAAAATTGGAAAAATGGTATAATTGGCAATTATTGCAAATGGCTCAATCCCTTGATAGAGTGTCAGAGAGAACTATTGAAACTCTATTTGTCCTATTTTAGTAAATATTTGCTAAATACAGAAAATATAGTAATCTCCCCAAAAATAATAGTACAGTAGGCAACATGGAGAAGATGAGAAACAATAAGGGCAAAAAGTGCATTTTTGAAAAAAAGGAAAAAAGAGAAAATGCTGCCTAACAAATAAAATATAAACAACTTTAAAACAAAGCAAATGCCTGCTAATACTAAGCTAACTGTTTGATTATACTATTACCAAATGAGACACATGTATGCTAGCTTCCCTACGTTAAGCCACTCAAAATATAGATTAAAAAAAATATTTCAGTCCCTTATAATATCTGGCATACATTTTTCATTTTTGTTTAAAATCTGAGATTATGTGAATCTTACTATCTAGGAATTATTATTAATATGGATGTGTACTTTCTCTTTCAGACGAGACGGTCATGGCGGATACTGACACAGTTTCGCTACTTTTCACCTCTAATGAGAAGTTGCAGAGAGTCATGAGACGTTTTTCTAAGACGTTCTGCGATTAATGTCAAAACCGTCTCAAATAGTCTCGTATCCGCCTCACCACCAGTCTCTGACATGAGGTCCAGGTGCAAGTCCAATCATTGGGATCATGATTGCACAGGACTATCAAATTAAACACGCAAATTACTTAACAAATAATATGCCTTTAAAAAGAATATGCATGCTTCACTTATTTTAAAAAGCCACAATGTTAAATTCGCATCGCATTCAACACAGCAAAGTCTTTTTATTTATTGACGCAGACATCTTTCTGAAAGTTGATCTCCAAATGAAATTAAAGTCAGTTAATTATTCTTTAGAGTAACGTCCATTGAAGGAGCACAACCTGCTCCTGTTCAGCTTGAGGCAAAACAATTCCACAGACAGATAGAAGATCGTCTGGCAATGGGCGCTATAATCCATAACTGTGAATCAGATCCATTGAAAAAGTACACTCAATTGAAGATGGGTGTTGAACGCACGCATGGAATGCAGTATTGAATGCTTGGGAGTTGCAATACATGAAGCTATAAATCAGGTTAACAACCGATCAAGTTCACCCGTTGACAGTGGATAGGGGTATCAGGGGTATTCTACAGCGGGAGTCGAATTTGCTCGATCTTGGAGCGAACTGAGGGAGGGAGGGAGGGGGATGGTGCATGCACTCTAATGCACACAAGTACACACCCTTACTCACATACACACACACCCAACCATATCCACCCTTAAACACACACTCACACACCATCATACGCACACGCACTCATTCACCCACCCACCCACTCACTCACCCTCACACGCTCATGTTGTTGCCTATCTTGTCTGCCGATCGACGGGTAAGCGAAATCCTACCCACCAAATCTCTTCAGAGCTTACGTATCTCTTACCAAAGACAATTTCACAACCCAAAACGTCTTTACAAAATCAATTATATCCCAAGGGGGAACGAATGTGAATAAACCTTCTAACATGAGTATCACATATCGGCATCATTCCGTCAAGAAGTCGAAATATTTTCATAACTATTTCATTCTTCAACTCTTATCTAATCGGATCATTTTTGCCACGTTGAAAGTAACCCTTTATAAATCTATTTTTCACGGTAATTTGAAAGCTTGCAGGAGTTACAAATTTCTTTTAACTACAAGGTGTTATGAGTGAAGTATGCATGTACTTAGAATTAATATTAAAGAGAGTAATATTCGTTCAAACTTCTAATCATAATTATAAGAAAATAAAAAATGTATTTATCTCCCCAATGATGTAGAAATCTGAACCAGTTCTTTTCTCTTAACAAAAAAATGAAACTGAAACTCCAAGTAATAGTTAGTAAAAGAAAACACTTTTTGACTTGTATAATATTTCTTTGTTCAATGGTATTTCGGTATGAATGTTATTTTTGTCCACATAATTATAGTGGATCAAAATTAACAAAACTTTGAAGCTAAGATTACAAATGTTGGCACTTTGCAATTCTACTTAATCCGAAGTGGGTGTGATCTCAGAAAGACAGAAAACCAATGAATACTAATGCTGTACTAGATACCTTTGTTTTTAAATCAAATATTGGAAAGGCAAAACACCACAGATCTGGAACAAATCAGTGTCGAGCATAATAAGCCGATATACATTGGATAATATACACTTGAGTTGTACTCCCATTTAGTGCGTATCAGAAAAAAGGGTAATCCATTTTTAGAGGGACCATATTCATAACTCATTTGTTTTAGCTGTTTATATGTAACATACAATTAAGACAAAACCTTGATCTTTCTAATGATACAATTCTCGAATCATAAATATCAAGCATAATTGAATTTATTACAAATGAATATGAGAGCTACAGATTCCATTTTCCAAGTTTTAAGAAAATGAAAGAAGACTTAGTGAATGCTGTTCTTGCTGTCCTAGAGTATATCGAATAGGATTGCGTGCGATCGATATCATAAGATATCATAAAGCTGACAGCAATTTCGATAAACAAGATAGTATATTTCTGAAAAAACAAAACCAAACGCACAGCTGACATTTAAGACCAAACAGGAAAATGTCAACAACAACAAAAACTTTGCTTCCCAACCATTTTCTTGGGTTGTCAGAGCTCTCTTGGACAACACATAGCACAAACATGGGCTTGATGAAGGTGGACATGTTTCTGATATACACAACATTAATAAGCTCTCAACATGATTGGGAAGAATGTGTGAAGATATGTCGTCATCCCCTAGTGTTGTGTCAATTTAGAGAGGGGTAAATTGACCAACTGGTCATGTCAATCTGAACAGTCCCTGTCATTTAACCACCCGCTGCACTGTGTACATGAAGGCACTTTCACACTGACGGGGTATAGTGGGCTTCTCATTGAAAGTGAAGTGATACGTCCTAGTATGCCATTGAAATTGTACAAATGTTCTCGAAAGTAATTTTATTTACACCTACTGTACATGACCATAAAAAGGCAATGTAGTATTTTGTTGTTGATCTATTTTGTTTTTACTCCTTCTAAAAGGCCTTTTTAGTACAAGTTGCTATCGCATACGGAATCTGTGACCTTAATTCCAACCAGGTTAATGCTACAGAATACAAAAGGGCTGGCCCCTATGCCAAACCTGTCATGAAATCTCCTAAATAAAGCGATTCATTATTTTCTTTTGGTACGCAATGTGAACGTGATCCAATCTCCTTGTAAGTACCCAACACGTTAACACCATATTCATTTCACTTCGGCAGCATTTGCTTGTCCGATTGAGATATTATCTTTAATTGCAATGACATTTCAATTCTGTTATTGACTGAGGTTGCTGTGTGCAGACAGCGGTGGCGAGCCAAATGACCAGGATGAAGTGTTCCGAGAAATACAGTGCGTCCCAAATAAAAGTAAGCTCAATTTAGAGAGCCTCGTATAAAAATTGTATAGCTTATTTGTCATTAATTCTTATATCATGACAAAGAGTAACCCATATTCTATCCAGTGATACTAAATGTATACCTGTGGTGTCATGGATGACTGAGCACTCGAGTTTTTAAAAAAACTTTGGTAAAAAACACAAGGTACCAATTTTTTTCAGAAGCAACACTGTTTTTCTAATCATTCATCCTTTGTGTGAGGTCAGCCTTCCTAAGTCCATTCACAAGGGACAAAGGATTACTTGGACTATTGAAGAGCAAGGGCTACTTTTGCCCAAACTTGGAACATTTTAACTTCTATGCTTGTTTTTTAAAGCCCAAGTGCTCAGTCATTAGTCACAACACTGGTATTACTGTTTGGTATCATTAAATAGGATTTGAGTTACTCTTTATTATGAAATAAATATCAAGGTCACGCTAGCTATAAAACTTTAATATGAGGCTCTCAAAGGTGAGTTTACATTTTGTTTGGACGCACTGTATAGGCGGTTCTCGATGTGTAATTTGCGATTGATTAGACGCGGGTGAGACTCCCCATACCCTTCACCCCTCGTAATGTAAAACAAATCACTTCACACACGTTCCTCCCAATTGCTGAACTTAGATGACAATAACAGTGTACTAGTTCAAACTAACAGAATCAAGTTATTTTGGATTGCCCTCCACAATGATCAATTAAGATACATGATCCCCATCACAAAAATTCCCATAGTTGACTGAATAAATGGAGAGGCTGTACGTTACATTTGAGGGGTGTTTAAGAGGGGGAGGGGATGAGGGAAGGAACCTTGTCAACATTTCGCACTCTAGCTACTAAATCTACAACTTCGTTTTAATTTAGAATTGTCGTGGATCAATTGTAATGGGACACCTGAAATTAAATTATGTCAATTAAAAGAATTGCGTTTCTTTTGGAGAGAATATACATAAATGTAATTTAGACACATTTCGGAAGACATAAAAATGGTTACGTATATCAAAATATAAAATATACATTTAAAAAAAAAATCATTTATAGCTCTCCCCAAAAAGGAAAAAAAACTGTGCATTTTTGTCAACAATCATTACTGTGTATCGCTCAGCAATTTATTTTGGTTTAAGAGTCCCATTGCGGGAAGGCTGACACTTTTATTTCATAATTATGACTTGGAAGAAAATAGCACCATAATGTGCAATAATTAATGGTGCCTAGGGTCTTGCTTATAAGCCCATTATAAACAGCTGGATATGTAATTGATTTCACAGTCTCGGCGAATATTAGATAAATCTTATTCTTATGAGGAGTTATTAAGACGGGAATCTCAAAGTGATATTTGATCGCCTTTGCAAAATGTCTAAATGGCACCCAGGAATATGAGGGTCATATACTAATGCATGCCAAGGTCAATGGAGCCAATGCAATGTTGAAAATGTCATTACCAAACCAGACATTAAAATAATCATATTACCAACTCGTAGCGTTTCTATGCTGCCATACAATTTCAAGGTATAATGATAGTATGAGTGATAAAAAAAGTATGAACTAAAAAAAATGCTTATAGTTTTTTAAATCTTATTTTCCGAACGATAATTATATAATAGACATACACAACGCCGGCGGATGGGTTGGTTATGGAGGGGAGGGTTTCTGAATGTTGCATCTATATATAAAGAAAAGTGGATGTAGAGATGAGAGAGAGAGCGAGAAAGGGATAGGAAAGAGAGAGTGTTAGAGAGAGGAAGAGAGGGAAAGAGAGAGAAAGGGAGGGCGAGGGAAAAAAGGTAAAGAGATAGAGAGAGAAAGAGAGGGAGAGGAAAGAGAGGGGGAGAGAAAGAGAGAGAGAGAGGGGGGGGGGGAGAGGAGAGGGAGAAGGAAATAAAGAAAGAGGCGGGGGCAGAGGAACATAATTAAATACGACATGATAAAAGAGAAACACTATGAGCTTCCTCATTTCGACAACCCGTTTCATCCTTACACACCGAGGTTTGAGCACTCTTACAGGCCCGTTTTTTTTACTAAAATCATCTTGAACTCGGCACTACGAAGTGAACTTTTGATAGGAATGATGGTCGAGGGTAGCACTTGGAAACTACTCCAGGGTATGCACACACAATCAACGTTCTGTTTGAACACGACTTAAATGAGGCGTTGTGATCGAGTGGTAAAACCAATAGTCAGATGAGCGAAAATATCACGAAACCATTTCAATAAAAAATAAAATAAATAAACAAATATAATCCTAAAAATTTGAATAAAAGATAAAGACAAATAGAAAAACATGTAAATTGTGGTTAAAGGAGAAAAGAGAACGGATAGAGAGAGAAAGACAATTAAAAAATAAAGCGTTTGGAATCGAAGAAGTAAAAAAAAAAAGAAAAAAAAAAGCAGGTTGATGGACTTGATTGATATCAGGTTCAATATCTACCCTAAAACCACTCAAACCAGAAAAGTGATACAGATTGAGAATACAATGGTAATTGAGAAAACAACGTGTTAAGGGACAAGATAAAGGGTGAAGACTTAAAGTGGAGACCTCACCAGAAGAGACGTCTCCGAGACTCCCACGAAGGATCAGTCGAATCAGTCTCGACAGTCGCGGCGACCACCAAGACGTCTTGGAGACTTCTCGATGGGTGGCAAAATCTTATTAATATGAACATGTCCGATTTTCCCGCGAATCATGAGCCATTGCAGGGACTCAGGTGATTTTTTTTTTTTGAGACTGAGGAGACGACACGGCGATTTATCCACGACGTATCCAAAACTCCAGAGATTCGGAATCGCAAACTAGTCGCAAACCCGTCTCATTCGGTGTGAGAGTTTTAGGGATAGAAGAAAATGACGTGCTTGAAAGTGAGAAATTGAGGAAATAAAACAAAGGACGATGCACTTAACTGATATCAGGTTCAATATCTTTGTTGACGATGCTAAAAACCACTCAAGCCTTTTAGACATGCATCCGGTATCCAAAGTGAATATTATTGCTTTTATCGTTACATAATCCATCATTACCCCTCCCTATCTACACCGTAGTCTCTTGTTCAGAATACAATTAATATTTTTGGGAAATGAAAGTGGCAAACATTACACAAATTAGTCAAGAGTTGCTCCACTTTAGATTCGATCCTGCACACTTCAGAGCCAAAGCATTGGTCAACTTACCAAAATCACAAAACATGTTCGCGATTATTAAAAAAAATGGACTAAAATGCCGAATTTTCGAGAAAAAAAAAAAGACATACGAATCAAATTATTTGTAATCCCGACAATATGCAGATAATGGTCAATGGAGGTGTTGGATTACTTCGGTAATTAATAATGGCATGACGTAAAATAATCTTCATGAGAGAGCTGTAAAAGGAGAATTAAAAGACCAACCTCTTCTCGTGTTCAAGTATTACTAGAGAAATTGAACAAAGGTGCAACTGACCAAAAATATATCATATGAAAAATTTAGCAGAAAAAGATGGGTAACATTAAGATTCGAACCCATGACCTCCTCATTACTCCACAGGTGCTCTACCACTTGAGTTATGGAAAGCCCTAATGGTGATGTCCGTCTGTCCCTAATGGCGATATTCAATGCACGCGTGATCACAAGCTATAGAACCTGGCATAAACCAGAAGGATGAAATTGGGAGGGATCACGCTGACATAATGCAGCTTTTTAAAAGTAAATTTGACCACAGGGTAAAAACTAAGCAGACGACTTATTTAAGAAAATTTACAATAAAGTTCCTACTTTCCTTGATTCCATCCTGCTCTGGGTGTAGACTACCTAGACGGGTAGCTTATGCTGATAGGCAGGCACAGACATCTTGATAAACACATCATACCATGCGTATCTTAGGGTTCGTTTCTGGCCCCTTCTCTGTATACGTTCTTCAAACAAACCTCTCCCCATCTTCCCTTTCATCACTAGGGATCCTGAAGCAACAAATTAATCTCGTAATATATCATTCAGTGTTTCATTATGTTGTCAATGGACGTGTGTGCGCTGAGTGGGCTCCGAATATTCCCTCTTGGTATTTCCCGTACATGAAAATAGACATCTCCAACGAATTATTCGCCCATTAATAATTCCGTCGGGATATTTTGACATTTGGTTGTCTAATGCATGATAGCACATTGAATATTTATCTTCTCGGATTCAGTTCCATTGAAGAATTGATATCAATCATTGAGATTTTTTGTTTTTGAAATGTATAAATCGACATTAATCATATGAAAACATTGTAATTGGCTGATAGCGTAAAATACAACTGTTCCCCATTTTTCAACATTAATAAAGGATGATGAAATGCATTCACCACGCGCAATTCACGTTTTGATTTATACTTTGTTTGTAGACAGTGTGTGCCATGGCTTGCATTTTTTTCTCTCTATTGTAAGTTTCCAATATAATAATTTCATGATAATCTTGATAAACTAAAGACAAATATTTAACAGACAAAGATGTTGTAATGTAAAAGAGAAAAGGAAAAAAAAAGAAAAAAAAAAAAAGAAAAAAGAAAGAAAACGAAAAAAGGTATAAGTCCACGCGATTCTACGAATGTGCGCAACTTGCTTTTAAATCTCGTGGCAAACACATTATTAGCTAACGAATGAAATGAACTTGGAATTGAGTGTCACTTTCACTTATAAAATATTATATATATATTTTTTTATTATTTTATGCGGAAGCTTATTCTTTCTTTTCTTTTCTTGTTATATTGGTTGACTAATACCAAATTAGTAAGAATGACACGAATACGATTGCATTCCAACTTGTGTCTTACACATTTCGGTCCTTCCCGCGGATATCGTGTTTGGGATAGAATCCGTGATATCGGAACGCGTACAAAAGTAATTTTAAAAGCCGCCAAACTTGTGACAACGCACTCCGATACTCTTTTGAACGTAAGTACCCAACAAGACAAACAGTACATTGGAACATCGACGGATATGAACACCTTCAATAGGTTGTTATTTGCACTGATTGCAAAAAGCGCGAGACGAATAATTACATGCTCGACATTCTCTCCCGCGAGGTTTTTTCTTGTCTCATTTCATCCGAATCAAATCCGAGTTTATTTGCTCTGATCCCACATGATTTATATGGACAAACTTTGGTGGGGTCTACTCTGTCACGCCTCATGTCTCTCTATAGTCAGGTTCATTAATCAAACTCTACTTATGTTCCTCCACTCTGGTGCTGAGGTGTTAAGTTTGATGGATGGCTAGGGAGACATAATGAGTGAGTAACAGAGGAGTGACGTATTAAAGGGAGTGTTTAACTTTGTTCAGAATCTTACAAAAAAATCTTCTCGGATGATATTCTAATGAAGATTTGATATTATTCATTGAGCTTTTTGTCTGTAAAATGTATAAATCGGAGTTAATCACATTCATTAATCAAACCCTACTTATGTTCTACCTCTTTGCTTCAGAGGTGTTAAGCTTGATGGATGGATAAGGAGACATGGATGAGTGAGTGACAGAGGAGTGACGTATTAAAGGGGCTGTTTAACTTCGTTCAGGGGGCGTTTCATGTAAGGACTTGTCGGACGTTTTGTCCGACAAATTTGCTCTCAGCCAATCAGATGCAAGCATTTCAGTACCTTTTAACAGTTGTCAGTGAGAGTCGGTGAATATTTTTTTCATGAAATTCTCCCAGGATCCTAAACCCGGTCACTTCCGGTCACTTTCAATTTGTTTTAATACTTCTTGTATAATGCTTAGGAAATTATTTATCATATTTTCATCTTCTTGCATGTACTGACAGCATGTAGGGCACTACAGCTCAGATTTTTGCAACAAAAAAAAAATCCCTTTAAACTTGGTAATAGCAAAAAGATAATGGGCATAACTGATCAAATTATAGTCTCATATTGTCACAATTGCATGAACAGATGTGCATGTGCGATCGTCTGATATTCCTTTCTTTATTTCAAATGAAATTTAGGGGAAATGTCTGAAAGGAACCTATTAGAATGGTTTAAGTCATTCCTGCCATATAATGCTAAAAGGCACCCCGTTGAATTTAGTGCACAGTCGAATACCCGTTGGTTTTTACAAGAACAACCAAAACCCATCTTCAGGCTTTTCCTTGGGGAGGGGTTAAGGCGAAGGGCCAAGACGAACATGCCGACCTTTGACAGAATACTTCGTAAAACAAATCCTTTAAAAACACTTTCAGCGACATGAGTAGAACTACATACATGCATAATGTGATAGATCGAGAGGGAGAGGTGAAAGAGGAGAGGCAAGGCACGACGCAAGATGAAAGAAATTGAATTTGAGAGGTTCCTTGCTACGAAAATACAATTTTGGAAGACAAACATAATCATATAAATACCGTATTAAATCATATTATCTAACTGTTATACCTCATATTTCGTGACCGGAATTTAATGACTCTTTTTTTTGTCTTTTTTTTTTTTTTCTTTTTCATTTGGCGTTTTTAATTACATATAAACTAGTCTGGTTATACCCTGAGTATCGAGACTAGTTTTGTAGGTTCATTACTTTCAGATACAACTCCATGGTTATTTTATGTGCAAATAATTTCAAAACAACGTCGGAGAAAGTCCAACCAGCCCATTGTAAACCAAAGTTACGCCAATTTGCGAGTGATTTAGTTTACCGCGACTTTCATTATTTACTCAACGAAAGCTATTATATACAAATACTCTGAGCGTCAAGGTCGCAAGTTCGCCACTCTCCTCAATAATTCATGATTTCTTTATCAGGCCACCCCGTCTTTCCTATGCCAGTGGATGCACTTCTGTCAACGAGCCAATTATGAAGGCCATACAAATTCCCCGTCTTCTTTTAAGTCCCTGATCCAAGATACACCACCTAACACGTCCCTTTTATTTACGATGAGAAAGACTCAAACGAGTGATAACTTCAGATGACAGTTTCATGACTGTGAAAAATTACCGACGTCGTAACTTTTTATGCGCGTTTGTAGTAGCCATTCAAAAATATTCAAAAGCAAATAGTGAATGCGTGCAAGAATAGAAATACACACAAGGTATATTTTGGCCCGCGTTGAAGGTACTCAAATAATTGCAAAGATGGGTTGATTTACAACAACATGTAACAAACAAAAATAGAGAGCAATAAAACAAGTGCTTAGTAAAATAAAAACCGCATATTAAAAATAGGCCTGACAACTGGATTAACAATAGCCACCGATGACACATATGATAAGGAAAATTTCTTCTTCACATTTTGGGGATGTATAATCTATATATTTAACCTGTTGGAGACGAGCTGACTTGGCTATAACACACATTTCCCATAGACGGCTCAGTCCCCAACGGGTTAATGGTTCACAAGATAAGCAGAACATTGTTGGCACGAAAACCTAAATAAACGATTTTTTAGCCCTCTAATAAGTTCATATCTACTGAAGACGTAACTTTTCCACACGCGAACTTCTCTCCCATGGATGTTTACTGGACAATCGTCTCTTCAAATTATTCTCCACCCCTCCGCATCCTCCCCTCTCTCTATCAAGAATTTTACTCACCCTTTTCCTCTCCTCTCTCTCCATTATTATTACTCACTTATATTTCTTACCTTCCTCTCGTTCTCTCTCTCTCTCTCTAGGCCTATTTGTCTCTCTCTCTCTCTCTCTCTCCCTCTCTCTACCTTTCTCTCCTCCTTTTCAATCTCTCTTTCTCTCTCTCTCCCTCTCTCTTTTTTCTCTCTTTATCCTGCTCCCTTTTCTATTATCATTCCTTGCAAGACTATTTATTTAGCTTTTTATATTCTACATTATATGGTAATGAGGAGCAGGAGCAAGAAAGAACATTATACCAATGAAAATAAGGCTTCTTCACTGACATGACCGAGATTAAAAAACACTTTTAAACTATACGTGTGTTCTATCCATCAATGTTTCCGTACAAGGTTCATACGTTGTGTAATAAGAAAATCTACCCAAAGTTTTAACGTCCTAAATCCGGCTATCAAACTGACCGATCAAAGGATCTCATCCTCATGCTAAAAGGGCCTTACAGAAAAACTTTATTATTATATGATACAAACAGTCGGTAAGGGACCTTTTACCGCCAGGCCGACGAAATACTAATTAAGTCGCCAGGACATCCCTTGTAATAAAAAACAACATGGATTACCCCGAGGATGGGATAAATAAATACCGAGTACTTCCTGAACAAGTTTAGAATATACTCTCTCTTGTAAGAGTGAGATTGTCGATGATCGCCAAGGGTGTTTGTAAAAGAGGCGTATATTCATCGGGAAATCCATGAATAAATATTTTTCCAATAATAGAGTACGTGCACTGGACATTTTCGATCGGTTATTTCTCTCTACATGATACATCAATTTCATTTTTCTCATAGTTTTCAAGGCTCGCACCCTCCGAGAAAAGTGAAAATTTGAGAAACCTTTACAACAATTATTATACTGTAGAGTGAGTAAATCAAATGACTGTACTTTCAAAGTCACGGAACTGAAACTTGTGAAATCCTACACAAATGAAATACTAATGGCTAACATTTATAACGCGCTTACTACAAGATTATGAACAATTGTTCCATTGCTATACTTGCTTCATACATGTATAGTTATATTGATGCACGTCACCACCCTAAGGACAAGACTGGGATTCGAACCTGGGTCCGGTCCACGTCAATCTGGAGGCCAATTAAAGAGCTGATAAGGAGCGTGACCAACTCCTGTTCCCTACCGTAGTCACACTGGCGAGCTCGACTCCTAAACCGACCGCTAGCTTCTTCTTAATGGTAATGTATTTTGAGGGGTCGGTCTGGTGTCGGTTTGGAGTCGGTCTGACGGGCGTGACTACGGTATAAAGTTCACACAAACAACACAAACGTGTTCATACGATGGCGGTCATCTAACTGGAGTTCGTATGGACATCACCCCCTGACTAGGAGTCCCATCATTGAATTAATTAGAGATTGTGTAGCTATCAATCACACCACGTGCACTCACACCATGTTACCACTCTGTCTCTCAAAGACTTCATAGGAGAGAGGGGGAGTCTCACATGCTAATCAGGCAATGTTTTAGCCTAGGATAAAAACACGGCGGTGTACTATTTCACGGACATGTCCAAAAGCAGACAACGATAGCCAGGTAGAAAGATACAAAACGTTTTTAGCGAAAAGAGTCGGCTTTTCGACGATTGGGAGGGGGAGGTATTCGAGTAGATTTCTTTGACACATTCAGCATTAGTAAAAAGCTCTTATTTGCCAAATAGAAGTTTAGACGTGACAAAAGTGTTTTACATTTAGAACCACTAGTTCCTACCGCCACCCCCCCCCCCTTGTTAATCACTGTGCGCTTTAAAACATGTGAGTACCATGATATTTTTGTCTAGTTTGTTTACGATTTTAAAATAGCTTTATATTGCACATTAATGTCAAACACAAACAAAATATTTACGCCAATAAATTTAATTTAGACGTTTTAGGTTAGGTATTTCCATTGTTCCCTCGCTCACCCCTCTTGCTCCGCCTACAGCATTGCACAGTAATGTCTGAGCGCTAGCTACCTGCGCCGACAAAGTAAAAGCTTGGTATCGCAGTATGGAGCTATTTACTCTGTCACCCGTATCGAAAGGTAGATAGCATTCTCAACGGGGTGTTTCTAATTATTTGAAGACAGTGTATATCTTTATATCATTAGCATCATCACATGGTTGGGACTATGTGCAGCGGCTGGTTTTAAATGAGTACTGGAATTGATTTTATAATATATTTTGGGTGAATTCATCAGGCTATAAAACTTGTTCTTTTATCTGTTTTTAGGATTTGTTTGAAATATTCACATAGTATAAGAAAAATGGAGAAAGTATAAAACAATTATACAAATCAAACATTATCCTTAATTATTATGGTATTAGGCATCCGGCCGAAAGCTTTTTTTTTTCGGGGGGGGGGGGGGTCAAGGTTAATTCATAAAATATCATTATTTTTTAGAGTGACGTTTCAGTGTATATAAGGAAAGGCTCAATGCAGCTGTATTATTTAGGTAAAGATATATTCTGGGCAATGAGAACAGTTCGAGTTCCCTACTATGTACGTAATGGGTATACACACTCTGCACGAACATTATCTAAGTTGTATGCACCATGCAATAAACAGTTGTCTTACGACTTTCCATTAGTGTTACTAATCAATATATCATGGTTATTTCATTTGCTGAACTTAAGGGCATGACTTGGCATTTTAGATTTAAGGGTGACGGCCCGATCGAGGGATTTATTGGCGCTCTTTGCTTACACCAGAGTGCAATAGTAAATCGATACGTTTCGTAACCAGTGTTATTTTGAGTTCGAGTTACATAGTTAGATCTTTGAAAGAATAGCTGGATGAAGTACCACATGATCGTAGCTCCAATTACCAGTGAGATATTCACCCCTTGTCTATACCCCATATATTCACTCTCGATAAAATAACACGCAACGTCGGGCGCGTTGTTCGAGATTATAACGTAAGCAAACGATCGATTTGGCAACATTGACTGATCTCACTACAACCAGCAGTATCGACCAATACCCGACCTTTCATCATCATCATCATCATTCTCAGGGACATGCCGCAATCAATTGCATAATAGCCAATCAGAATCTTTGTTGCATAGACTTCTTGCATAAAAGTCTCACTGTGAACCAATCAGAAGGCTTGTTTCATCATCATTTACAGGGACATGGTGAGAATTGAAAGTCAGATTATTAGTGCAGGCGCCCGCATCAATAAAGCAAGTGTTGCCCCCATTTCTGAGAGATATGTGAAATTTATTCTGTGTCGTGGCGGATCTATGGTTTGGAGATGGGGGGGGGGGCGTTATGCCCGATAGGGAGGGGTGCCGTCGAAATTTCCCGATTATCAATGATTATAACATTTATCATGAAAACCATTAAAAACTAATACTCAAATTAAGGGGGTGCGTCCCATGCACTACTGTTTGCAGAATAATTTATGCCGTTTTGCCCTTTTGATTCTAAGGTCAGGATGGTTCACTCTAAGACAGAATAGAAATGTAAAGATAGTGGTGGTGGTAGAGTAGTTCTTGTAGTTTAAAACTATGTTGCAAATTGGGTGACGAAAATCATAATTTGCTTTTATGATTATACAAGCATATTGAATCTTTGCAATGAACGTCAATCTTCGGGGCATTATTACCAGCACATCTTACACTAAAAAAAAAATATAGTAATAAAAAATAAAAAAAATAGAAGAAAAAAACTATTTCATTAAAGAAAGGAATTATTCAGTGTCAAATAATTTTGACCACATTGAATGGAGTATTAATAATGTGATTTTAATCATGGACCCGCAATGAATTGTGACCCATGTATTTCTTTTAAAGTGTACTTTTCGGCTATGAATATAATCATTGTCGTTAGATTATGACACGAGGTAATGCTATAATTATAATCCAATATGTGAATACCATTCTAGTTATACAATTTTTTTTAGTACGTTTCCTCATTTATCAGATATATTTCTTTACGGTTCATATCTAATGTAATAGCAATTAAACTTCGCACGAAGCCATATCAAACAATGTCAACTACGCCGACATCGAAGAACTATGGAATTTGTCTCTTCGTGCAGAATAATGTACAGTCATGCTCTAATGTGGATTCTGTCGAGATTCCACTACCGTGAATATCATTTCATTTACACTCTCTTTCATAATTAGCATGTATTTCGTAATCATATCGTTTGTTTGTTTTTATTTCCATATCAACAAGTTAAAAATATACATGGTAAATTTATATAAATAATGAATGTATGGCGAATAGCCCATTTCAGTGCAATTTGCATAATTGCTCTGTTCTTCCATGGGGTCCTATAAAAGTAATTAAATAATATGCATAACATCAATCGTCATAGTAATTAATTAATTCGTTTTTTGAATCAAGAAGGTATATTTGACATCTTTTCTTTGGAACCCACCAACGTCAGAAATTAAAATTATCCACAGACTCTTTTTGGTGTAAACGTTATCCGATACCCACTGATCCCCTCTTATCTGACTTGAGCCTTGTAACATAAAAGATACGATCGATCGTACGACTGATTTCAATCGTAAGTCTATGGTAAACCGTGTACTAAAAGTTATAATCGATCATAAGATTGGTCTTAAATCTTGTATGTTACAGGGCATGAATCACATGAAGATGTGAACTTATTATTAGAGCGCACGTTTTAATTATTTAAATATTTTGCACTGTCAAAATTGTCCGCTTGTCATTCCAAAATGATTCCAAAATGCTACCTTACAAAAAGAACAAAAACATAAAAAAAATCACATTAAACATCGGATTTATGAAGCGCATGCATATGTAGTCTAATTTGAAACAATAATCATGATAATGATCTTTATCAAACAATACCAAGCCCCTTCGTTTCACCAACTAAAACAAAGCCTGAGTACATGTCGCTTGGTATATGATAAAAGCGGGGATGGGAGGAATCTTCTTTGACCCGGAGGAATAATTTTCACTTTGGCAGTTATTCGTTTCGCAATAATAATTTTGCATGAATAATTTGGCTCAAAATCACATTGTGTGAGCAAGTTTTGTATTACCACACTATACCGAACAATCGATCCCTTCAGATCGGATGGATCTCTTTAAATACAATAAGTAAACATATTTTGTGAGCCCATGGAACTATCTGTCGATAACCCGCTAAATAAAAGACTGAAGATGACTTATCAATTAACTTTTGATAGCTGCCATCTGATCATCTGACTGTAGTCCCACCATGAATGATGGTATGTATACACATGAAGAGGATCATTGTGTACACGGGATGTATGCTTAGTCTACAAGCCAAACCATTTCACTGGCGGCGTTGGGGCGGCGACTAATTCTCTCCTATTTGCTTTCCAGACATTCAATATTTGTTCAATATTTCATGTTTGGCTGTTGCCATGAGCATAATTACAGGTTAACAACCTTTGATTGAGAAAGAAAAATTGTGCAGAACGCTTTAGATTGATGGAGAAAATGACGTTAAAAAGTTTGGGGCAAAGCATAACCATCGCTTGATGAAGTCAAATGATGATTGATGTGAGCATTATAGCTAAACATCCATTCTCGTTTTGTTTTCACTTTTCATGTCATCTTTGAAAAAAAGGCTATGATCATGGAGATACATTTAAATATACACACAGTAATATTCCTGCAAAATTTTAGAAAAAGAAGTCTTCCATCAATAAGCATCACTATGATACATGGTAATGACAGATAAACGATTATGAAGGCAATAGTACATTTGAAGAGAACAACAGGAAAGCTAAGGAGAAAAGGGATATCAGAAAATTGAAATGATTTAGGTCAATAATGATAATGTGCGGAGAGGTTGAATGACAGTGGCAGGTGAGAAATACAACCATCAAAACAAAGAGGGGAACACAATGCGACAGACGGAGAGTAATTTGGTGATACACCGTCTAGATATGACCTACGAATACTTATGAATACGAATAAGAGATTGGAAATCAACAGGAATTGTGAACTCAAGAGGAATAAAAGGTAACTGACATAGATACAAGTGGGGAAAAGAAGAGAAAAATGAAAGAGAGAGAGAGAGAGACAGACAGACAGACAGAGACAGAGACAAAGAGGGGGGAGGTGTAGGCCTATAAACAGGGAGGTCCATTTTAAAAGAAATGCAATTATTGTTGAGATACACTCAGCTTTGTACACACAATCGTCTTTAAAATTCATCAATATGCATCATTTTAGAAAGAAAAAAAAAAGAAGTCTGTTCGCCTTTTAATTTTCGAGAAAAAAAATTAAATAATGCATACAAGTAAGCAATTGGAATGCATACACCAGTCTGTGGCAAATATATATATTTTTTTTAAATTAAAAAGAAGAAAAAAAAAGAAAGATAAACAAAAGGAGAGAGACGTTCATAGTGAATAAGGAGCCCCAATTGAATGTTGGCCTGCATGTTGTGCACACGCCTCAGAATATGTTACTTGAGTCGATTCGGCAGTGCCTGTCAATCACTCAGAAAGCATCCCTGCGGCTTCAGCAAGGGAAACATAATTAAAGTGGATATACCTGGAGTTCTCACTCTTCCACCACCATACCTATTCCAGAATAACCCCGAGTCTCCCCCGAAGCTACCAGGAACGCCGTGGGTCAATATGCAAGGGCCCAAAGGTCCGATTTTCATGGGGCGTACAATCAAGGCTATGTCCAGGATGTCAGTAATGAAGAATTTGCACGTGATTTAATTTTCTGGGACATCAAAATGATGAAGTTCCGTGTTTGATAAAGGTCGTGAGCTGGACTAGAATACAAATGATGTTATTGTAACCTTTCAAGAAGTGACCACAATCATGAAGGTCTAAAGGAAAGAGAGTAAAAAAAAATCTTCATGCCAATGTTGCAATCGTAATTGCGAACCTTTAGGTCAGACAGGAATCGCCTTAGATTTTGAAGCTAATCGGTCGTTATTACAGAAAATCTCGATGATTGAATACCACAAGTTACATAAGCGTACCTGGGTATACGAAGGTGTCGCAGAGATGCCTCATACACGTCTCTGTGAGTGGCAAGATCCCGTAGATACAAGGTTTTCGATTTCCCAGCGACTCATGAGACATCGCGTAAGCGTCTCCGATACGTCTCCAAGCCTCTGAGTAACACACTAGTCACAAAACCTCTTAATCGGCAGGTGAGATACAACCTTTGTTCACAAATGTCTCGAATTACGAATTCATTACATTCAAAATACTCAGCATGTTCAACTTAGTATCTCCATGGTTCTACTAAGGAAATGGGAGGCTAATAGAATAGAGATTAATGGCCCTCCATGACTATCTGATTCCATCTTGTTACAGTCTAAGCTGCAATGTTTCTATCACGCATGAAAGGTGAGAGAAAGGGCACCGGGCTAGGAGCAACAAACGACCGAGATAGGAGAGAATGATTTCACCATGAGTATGTGATGGAATGGATAATGAAGGCGGTTGCGAGGGATGCCTTCATTGTCGTAAAGTGAATGAAATCGTGCCCTCTGGTAGTAATTTTGCTCGAGAAAGATGATCGCTTGATTGGAAGTTTTAAAATGTCTTCACATTCGAATGGTTAGATACACTAAATAATGTAAGTCATTTCCGATTCGCGAGGTAGTATATGAATATGTCTGTTGAGAGCCAGAAGGGCGTTATTGCACCTTAAAGATGTTTCGTTGAGAACCAGAAGGGTGCTATTGCTGTACAAAGTCAATGGTAATAGCGCCTTTCTGGTTCTCAACCGATATACGTCGCAATGACTTCCGCGACGGATCAGTCGCATCAATCGCAGCAGTTTATATGTACCATAGAGTTACATACCCCAAACTCTGTGATATGTATAAAAATGAGCATGCTCGATTTTTTTTTGAGACTCAGGATAAGTCATGGGGACTAGGAGTCGCAAACTAGTTTCAAACTCATCTCAGTGCCGATGAGATTCTGCATAATCACGGTTGTCATAATTATATCGCTGCTCTATAAGTTCTAAAAAAGCGCGTAAATATTTGTAAAAGCCTGTCTGTGTTGGATGTAAAATTTGCAGCAGTTGTTGCTTTGGTTAACTTTATGCATTATGTACCACATCCTACTGAATCTATTTTGGAAGACAAAGTGAACTCATGGGACAAAAAACAACGTAAGGAAGATTTTCTCGAAGACGATTGCTGAAACTATATCTTTGTGAAAAAGGGATGTTGTTCCTTTTCTCGAGGGGCTAGGCGAATAGTTACAATATATTTAACCTCATTGAATCATAATTAACCTCGTTTTGAACAATGATAATGAGGTCATCTCTCTTGGAAGCTAAATGCTAGCGCACATCTGAAATACTCCTGAAAATAAAATGCGAGAAAATGGTTTTTATATAAAAAAAAGGTAACATAATGGAAACAAATGAAACTCAGACTCGAAATAAAATGTATAATGAATCTGGAGCGAGGCACAATTCTTTTCAGTTTGAATCATCAAGTTTAATTTGGTCAAAATAAATAAAGTCAGTTACTGTAATATAAATTTAGAAATATATTCAACTGTAGCTCAAAATTATTTTTATGCTTCGATCATCAACAACAAGAGGGTGTCCAAACCTCCAAGTGTCGCCTGCACAAACATTTAATGAAGGTGAAATGATACCGCCATCTATGGCGCAGACACAATGCACAGTATGCGCTCAGTGTGCGTTACTCACTCTGACTTCCGCATTAATCCGCAGACGTTTGTTGATTAGTGTAACATTGTGTTTTCAAGTTTATTTTGTGTTTAGGTAAAACCGAGAAAAAAAACAAACAAAACAAAACAAAGGGGGTAGGAAAGAGATGTGAGACATCTGACCAGCATGAAACCAATTTGAATGGACACTCCCTCAGCATACCCAGCATGATGACACCTGACGGGACCATTGTTTCCAAAATTACTGCATATTATTTTTCGCCAAAACACGATTCATTTGATTTTGTTAATTATTTATATTAACTTTGTTTTTCCCCCAAAAGATCCATTTATTTGAAATATAACATTAAATTACAGTATAAAAGGAAGTGTAAATCCGGCATGCGGTCAAGTTAACCCTTCATTTTGTATAGTCATGATAGTGTAGTTCCAAAAGTTGGCAATCGGAAATTCTTGTGAATATAATAATCAATCCTTGGGGATGCGTCCAGTGACACTTGTACCGACACCAAGTAATCGAACTTTCCTTGAAGTAATGGGAATGAATACCACGCTCAATACATCCTCAATTATACTGATGAAATGGATGGTATTTTATCGGGTGCAATGGGTGAGAGTGATGGGATCATAATACAGTAATCGACACGAAAAACGGGTCAAAATATATCTATTTTGAAATGTATACCGTTACTTTCGGGTTACTTTTAAAAGCACTGAGGGTGTGTGAACACAGACAGGCTTGGCATTGGATGCAGTTAAGGAGATGGATAATAAACCGAAATGAGGTTCTAGTCAATTTCGAAGAGGATTCAAACTGGAATCTGCATGATGGCCAACTGGTGCATGCCGACTGTCTCTATCTCTTTTTCTCTCTATTTTAATATAGATTATGTATCTTTAGACGTTTTATTGTTAAACTTTCTTTAAAAATTCCCACCGATATACCCCCTCCCTCTGTCTGTCTGTCTGTCTGTCTCTTCGTATAAAGATGCATTTTTATACATGTCACTAATACATTTATACCTTTCCGTGTTACTTCCTCTTACTTCTTGTTTGAAATATACCTTTTCATCCCTCCAAAACTTCAGAGCCCTCTTTTTCTCACCCCTTCTTCCCCACATAACTCCAAACCAACCTTCTATTTACCTCTTTACCCCCCCCCATTTTTAAACCATCTTTTCTTTTCTTTACCCTAGCCCTCCCAACTTCTAAGCCCACCTAAATATACCTCTCCCTCCCTCCCATTTTCTCTTTTAATACCTTTCCCAAACCCCTAAACCCACCTCATCTCTACCTCCCCCTCCCAACCTCAAAACCCGCCTTCTCTTTACCTCTTCACTCTTGACCTACTTCGCGTCCTGAACAATCCACGGATTAACCCATTTCGCTTTCTGAATCGAGATAGAATATCGGACGACCACCGTCTTAAATGGTCCACCCCTCTTGGCCTAATTGCCCTAAGCCTAGGAATGACCACGCTTCTATCTTCGCCCAGGCTATCTGGTTGAATTCTCACCTGATTAAAGCAAATCGTGGGACCGTACCCTACATTCACTGAAGATTAAAACACTCTTTATTTCATCTCCGTCAATGGAGTTGTATTACAGTTCGTGTCTGAATCGCTTTTTCCAAATGGTGCTCCGGTTGTTTTATTGATTTGACACGCTCACTAGCTCATGTTCCAATTTTTTTAAGCGAAAACATTTATCCTAAGTACATTTGTAACATTTTTTCAGAAATCTGCAATGCATATTTAAAAATATTTTATTTTTACAAGAGCAACATATAGCAACAATATATACGATATATTTACGGGAACAATATGCGAGCTAGGAACTGCCACTTGGGGAAGAACAAGATAGATACGAAATTGTCTCTCACCAAATTCTAAATGGCCAAAAGGAGAGCGCACAAATTTTCATATTACCTTTACAAGTAAAGACCATTTTTGAGTAAGGCGCCTTCTCCAAACAAAGTGCGTCAGTTTCCCGCAGCTTCCTGATCCAACGCGAGAAACAATCGGCTTTCTGCTTTCAACGTAGTATTAAGATTTCGGGATTCTATTCAAAAGCCGATAAATCGTCTTTTGGTACAAAAGACGCGGGAAGCTGACGCACTTTGTTTGGAGAAGGCGCTTAAAAAACGAGCAAAAAAAAAAAAAAAAAAAAAAAACACAACCAAAAACAAAAAAAAAAAGTTTTTGGCCCTTTCTGACTATCCCGAACCCGCTTCTGACATTATTCTAAAGTATTGCAGCAGGTAATAAACAATACATGACTTAGTCGTCAAGGATGCAATACACATCAAGGTTTTAATCATCATGACAGTCCCAAAGTACTCATTAATGTTTGATGTATGACGATGATTTCCATATAGGTTATTCATTAATGTTTAATCCGTTTCGATGGTATCCATCCATTCTAACAGTATTTATTAACATTGCATTCTTCTTCATTATTGTCAATCAATTTTAAAAGAGGGGTGGGGGGGGGTCGGGTTCTTCCGATCCTCAACCTCGCGCCAGAGCTATAAATATCCGTCTTAAGGTCAGGGTTAATTTGCCACATTAATATTTATAAAAGCAACTCTCTTACTTGGAACATAAAGAAAAAGTAACGACTGAACTAACGATTATATTTTTTAATGAAAATTATGGAATACAGAGAGGTTTTTGACAATGTGGATATCATGGAAAGACATTTCATTTGTTTTGTAGCTACTAATGCTGTTTCAGCATGCTTACGTATATTTTCTAACAACCATATAATTAAATTGAATCAAATTAAATTTCTGCATTATTCGACATGCATCCTTTTGCCAGTGAGGTTCAGAATAGGTCGCGTCACTCTTTCTTTAAAGACTTTGGTGTGTCAATATTTCCGTGGTTGTAATAATTAAAATACACTAGACATTCTGTTTATAATAATAATAATAATAATAATAATGTGATTTGTATTGCGCACGTATCCGCTGTGTAGAGTGCTCAAGGCGCATTATCATATTATTATTACCCGGCTTAGCTAGGCTACCCCGAAAGGCGCTCACAGCATTCAAGGAATTTCTTCCTACCGGTACATATTCACCTCACTCGGGTCAAGTACGGCAAATTTGCAGGTTGGCACCTTGCCGAAGGATGCTAGTGGTATGGACGGGATTCGAACCGCGTACCTTGTGATCGTAAGTCCGCCGACTTATCCACTCGACCACACCACTCCCACGTCAATCCCACGTTATAGTCAATCATACACCTGATCGCATTCTGGAACAATGAAAAATAGTTTGAATCAGTCTGATTCTGAATGACTAAAGCCTCTGTCACAAATGCCAAGTAAGAACGAAGACTTGTTTAAACTTGGAACAAACAACCCCTCCTTTCGTAAGACGATCGTACGAATGTCGTAATAACGTCGCAAGGAAGCCGTAAGACATGTAAGAAAGTATGCATGAGAACGACTGCCATCTCCAAAACTCCTGTGATTCATACCAACATTATTTTGTGACCATAGCTTTATCCATGATACTCCATCTGGGTATCAGTTGAGCATGGGTTGCACTGAGCTATCATCGAGCAGGCCATTTGGAAGATGGTATTCATTAGCGTACATGTACATGATTACCATCATATGCGGCTTAGTTATTCTCGATAGTTGTAAAAGCTACACGCAAGCTGGATGATAGATTTACTTGCTTGTATTCTTGGCAGAATGCTATTTTTGTCATTAATTTTGAATGATTTACCAATTGTACCAAGCCACAAAACAAAAACAAAAAATAAATCGCGATAATTTTCCTGGCCATTTCAATGTAATGTATCTTACTAAAATATCTGTTCCTAAATCGTTTAAAAGATATAGTCGTGGAGTTTGCAACACAGAACACGCTATGTCAGGTATATTTTCTTTCGAGCGAGCGTATGTGACTTCCAGACTCGAAATATTCGCTAATCCTGCTTCCCTTGCATACATTGATAAACAAGTGTGAAAGTGTTGGACAGGTGAACAAGAATAGTATTCTATACTTCACCAAAGGCACGGCCACATACCTTTAAAAACTTTCTAAAAAGCAAAAAAAACAAAAACAAACAAACAAACAAAAACAAAAAAAAAACAAAAAAAAACGAAAAACACCAATAATACACTCTAAAAACTGAAGTGCTGTTTTTAGCTCTTCAAGTGCTGAAATCAGCACTTTTTAGGTGCTTGCATAGTGACTGCACTCAAAGTGCTGTTTAACTGCACCTAAAGTGCTGTTTTAGCACTTTCACGTGAGCTGAACTTTCAGCAAAAATGGGCAAAAACGGCGTGACTTCGTTGGGATTCGAACCTGGGTCCCCTGCATGAGAAGCGCTGACGAGCACGTTAGACCAATTCACATCTCACGGGTGCTAGCAGGTCATATTGTTGCATGATGAACTTTCTTAAAATTTGCCATAATCATCTACTATGCTGTCATAATTAAAGCCAGTTAGCGAGATCTCCGTTGGTCTATTGGTAACGTCAGCGGTACTCTTCCATGTCAAGGTGAACCCGGTTCGAATCCCATACCGACCATGAACATTTTTTGTTAATAAATTAGCACTTGGGTAAGTGCTAAAACAGCACTTCAGGTGCTGATTTAGCACTTCAAGTGCAGTCACTATACGAGCACCCATAAATTAGCACTTCAGTTTTTAGAGTGTATACATGCCAGACGACATCCAGAAACACGTTCCTTTTTGGATTTTTCTTTTTATTTCTCCTTTTAAAATACGGTCGGCCCCAATCCGACCGTTTCCAATTTCATAACTTACATCATTCTGATATTTAAGAAAATCGTTCAGTTTGCTCGAGTGAAGTCAATTCTGCCCAGAAGTGATTTTTGGTTGATTGATAATGATTTTGCGTGCGCTCGTTTAGAAGGACAAATATCCGGCCTCCATGGTGGATCCCAGGCCCCCCACGAAGCGCTCTTCTTCTTCCAAGTTCCGGAGGTTTTTGTTCGGTGAGGAGACAGCATCTTCCTTTTCTTCATCGATCATAATATTTCACCCTTTTCCTTCTGACCGACTACTTATACCGATGTGTTTAACCGAGTGTACTATTTGGAGCATCAATATAGACAATAATTCTTAAAATATATATGTTTTCCCTGTCAAGTTTAAACTATCTCCGACCAATTTGACATTTCTTACAATCACTTTCGTCCAAAATGTGTTCGCGATTAAAAATATAAACGTTAATTTAATTGACCAATAGCTCCACTCCATGAGGTATCGTTTAGATTGAATGAGCATAAACAAATTCGATTAGAGTTTAAAATTGACCGGGAATACCTATAGTAATGTTTTTCCACACAAAAAAAAAAAAAAAAAAAAAAAAAAAAAAAAAAAAAAAAAAAAAAGGCTACTGCATTTTTTTAATTCAAAATTATATAAATCCCGGCATCTTCTGCTAAAAAAAACTTGTTACCATTACTCAAGTAACTAATTTGATATTTTGACGGTTACACCAAATTCTACAAGCAGTAGAAACGTAGAAATTAGTATTCTATCTCAGTCATGCTAGGTTCACACTGCCGATCTGATCAACTCGATCAAACCCGATCAGGTCAAAACATCAATTTTCCTCCGATCATTCTCGACCAAGTGCTTGATCGGGTATCTACACGAGCCCTACCCGATCCCCTGTTCGATCGTTTACGATCCATACACGATGATGTCCGATCTCTCCTCGATAACCACCTCGATTAGTACTCGATTACTTAGATTTGATTCGATGTATACACGATCATTACACGATCAATACTCGACCTCTTCTCGACAAACTAGACGTCTACACGATTTTGATCCGAGTAGATTGACAGCTAGGACAAGCTTCGTATTCTTGTTCCGTTTTCTGCAGATGTAGGGAAAGATCAGTGTGCAGGGGTGAAATCAAATGAGTTACATTTTTGGGCGAAGTGGTAGAAGTTGTCCTTTAAAAAGGAAAAAAGTCACAAAATGAATATAAAATTGCTATCTTTGTATATAATGATTGACAAAGACAATTTTATGAAGAAGTTGGTAAAAAAAAATATTTATAATTCTAGTTATTGAGGGTCGGATGAACAAGAATCTTTTCAATTTCGTTAACGATTTGCCGAATTGCAGTTGGTTGCATCCAATGTCCACCAGGTAATACTATACTATAAGCGTTTTGAACAGTTATCATTAAACATTATAAATTAAAGAAAAATTCAATCCCTTTGCCAGTTTTACCGCCTTTTTTTTCCAACAAAAAAAGTACCGATATAAAACAAAATATCTAAAAGTCCTAAAAATATTAAGGTAACTACTTTTATATCGCTCCTGTTAGGTATTCTTTTTTTTTTTAAATAAACATTGGCACATTTCATTGTACTGCATTAACATTAAAAATGGATCTAGCTTTTATTTTTCAACTTAAAAACGAAAGGTCGACTACCCACTTTATACCATTTTTTTTTTTTTTTTTTTTTTTTTTTTTTTTTTTTTTTTTTTTTTTTGCCCTTTCCCCTTTTGGCGCCACTTTTTGTTGAACTGGGCCAAGGTCCCATTGGTCCTACAACTAGGAAACGAGGCCTTAATTGTAGAGTCTTTAGATTGATTCTTCTGTGCACGAAAATATATTTGTCTATTGTACCGGGAAATGTTTTAAGGATGAGTAAAATTGGTGTAAAACTAAAGTATAATATTTTGAATCGACTGCTAATGGCAAAAGAAACCATTTTTGTTTAGCTCTCATGACAGGTACGTATCCACTATCTGCAATATGATTAGATTATGCAGGTCAAATTGTATGGGACAATAGCAGCTGTATTATGTTAAAGGTTTTCCCGGTCAATTTTTACACATATATCATATAAATCTATTCCAAGATCATTCAGTTTCGCCGCAGCTGTGATCGATTGGGCAAATCACCATTTAAACTTATATTATGTTAATTGAATTCTTTTATTCATGCAATTAAATGTTCCAAGTCGATTTTAAAAAGTAGTATAAGCGCTTCAGAAATTTTCTTTCAAATTTATTTTTGTTTCGTTTGAGATTCTTGAAACAGCCATCAAAGTTTAGACAAAAAAAAAACATTCAATTTTAGAAATGGGAATTTTGTATTTTTCTTTGCTCGTTCGAGTTCATTAATTCTGCAACATATTATACACAAAAAAAGTGGTGCGCATTGAAACTTTGGACATAGATTATTAGAAATATCCCCTATAGCAACGAAAATAAAGAATGCAAAGATAAAAAGAAGGAACGCCAAACACGCACATAAATACCACTTCTACAGTAATACATATACACCTTTGCAAAATAACACAGACTTTTATCAACGTTTTGTTTACATGATCTATGAAGGATTTAAAAACGAAAAGGGTAAAAAGTGCTTGAAATATCACAAGAATTTGGTCTCCTAAAGGAAATATGTGTGATGATTCTCAATCAAGATTTTATTTCTATATAGGCTCATTACAAAAATATTATGTAAAAATGAAAAGGCAAATAAACATTATACCTGCCATATTATTAATACTATAAGTAAACATAGTTTATCAAAATGCTCCTCTCCATATAGATTTTCAACTGATTTTATTATTATTATGATCAGTTTTAACAAAACGAAACAAAACAACAACAAAATAACCTGTAATCGTTGCTTGTACTTTTCCCCTTCTATTTGTATTTACCATGATGCTATAATAAAGAAAATAAAAACATTATATTATCCATTTCTTTCACCATATATTCTGGCACATGCAACATGAGGCAAAAGCCTTATCAATTTTTGAATATTTTCACATTTTCACTAGTTTCTTCCAATCATTTGGGAAATGAATATTTTGGATAATTCTAAGGGGCGAATAAGCCTGTCCGCCCAAGCCATGGCATATAATTATACAATCCTTGTTCATGTTGTTTCGACATTGATTCTTCTTCAGATTTACCTTATACCCCCGTCACACTAGACAGGCATACTCTGACAATCTGCCTTAACTTGGACATTCCTCGTGCACGATGACTTTCCTGTCCGATTTCGTTCAAGCGGAGAGCGTAATAAGTCTGCTACTCGTAATTTACAATGGAGACAGGTTGTGTCACTACCTGTCTAATTTTTAAGAGAACTTTTACGAATTACATCAACGATATTAATTATGTATCAATGGCCGTGCGATATCTTCGATTATCGGAGCACGCTCCTAGCACCCATAGTCCTCTGTAGTAACGGGATTTTCTCTAAAAAAGTACCAGGTGCTTCTATAAACCGTATATGTCTGGTACGTCCAACTCTCCTATCATGCGCGCTTCCGCCCAACCCCGATTTTAAAAGCGTTTAGGAGCGACGAGGGTGGCAAAAGCGCGCGTACGCTGTATGGTGCATTACGTTTATTTTAACAAACAATGAACACTTTGATATATGGAAAACCGCACCGAGAGCCTAGTCCAATGAAAATTCATGGAGTACGGCGTATTGACAATGAACGAAAATGCATCTATCAGAAATCGTACTTAAATCGTTCTAAAGATGTGCTAGGACGTCATACAAACGAGCATTGTATATTAATTGTTCAAGTTCTAAAATTAAAACGTAGTGACAACGTTCCTTAACGGGTAGGACTTACTCTGAACGAGAAGGACGTACTACGAACATACGTTTCAATTTTTAAACAGAACGGCATGTCATAATTCCGTCACACTGAGCTAGTTCTCACTGCGTTCTAGGTAGTTTCTTGTGTGAACGGGCTCAATCTATTAAACGGACTGAACGAGTGCAGCTTTTAGAATCTAGTACAGACCGTTTACAATCTGTTTACGAACTTGGCGAAGGGCCCGAACGGAGAGAACGGAAAGGCATTCGATTTTTTTAACATGTTCAAAAAAATGTACTGGCTTCAAGTTCTAAAATTAAACGTAGTGACAACGTTCTTAAACGGTAGGACTTACTCTGAACGAGAAGGACGTACTACGAACGTGGTACCTAACTTTTATCATGCTGGCGCATAGGCACTTTTAGTGACGTTTGGACGTGCTACGAACGGTATAGAGTGAACGAGCAGTTTACTCGTTCTGAACTGGATAACAACGTATTGCGGACGCGATAAAGACGGAATTGACGTAACGAGAACTATTTATGAACTGCCTAGCATCGTATATCAAGAAATTATTTTTCAAAGTTATAAGTCCAACCCGACCAAAGCCCGTTCAGCATTTTTTTTTTTAAACGGGCAAAAAACGTTATAGAACGACCTCAGTGTGACGCGCCCCTTAATAAGAGTCCTATAGTTTAGAATAACATTTCTTGATTTCTTTTATTTTATCTCAAACACAACCTCAAACAAATCAGCAGCATGTGTTCGACTATTGTCGAGTGTGATCGAGAAGTATATCGGGACGTGATCGAGTGTGGTCGAATATAGGTCGAGTCGTGATCGAGTCAGTCGGAGAGATCAATAGCTGCCCTGAACCTGAGGGCGAGCTGTGAACAATTTCTAATCGAGGTTGATTGGAAACCCATCGTGTAGTATCGCAGTATGAATCGAGTTGATCGGGAACTGCAGATCGCGGGGAAAATAATCCCGACCAAACTAGATTCATTATACGACCGGTTTCCGATCGACTCGACCCTCTTCTCGATCACTACTCCGACCTGCTGAAGCTCGGGCTTCCTACTCGATATTTTTTTGACAAGTCAAAAATATCGAGTAGAAGGGCGAGTGAGGCCGATCAAGGGTAGATCAAGGTAGATGGACCCCGATCACCCTTCCCGACCATTGCCGACCAAGCCAAAATGCTTCCAAATATGGTGATCGGTTTGATCGAGTTGATCAGATCGGCAGTTGGTGAACCTCAGCATCACATGTACACAACGCAAGTCCAGCGCATTGAAAACGCACACCCGGCGTATACTGTGCGCTGGCCATGCGTCGTACATGTGACTGCGCCAATACGAAGGATTTCCTGGGTTTCCTCCTACCAAGTCACAAGTTCACGAGGGAATTAATCAATTAAGACAAATAAACATCGCTTTCACACACCTCCTACCCATAAGGTTTGATCGGTTTTATTAATGAAACATGTGTTTTTTGTCTCTGAACTCCCAATTAATTATCCCCACACGCTTACAAGTTCATGATCACATCAAACATCGATCGTCTTCTTTAATTAACCATACAGAAGGTGCCTTCCGACCTTATTAGAACCAAAAGGATATTCAACAACACTTATTGACAGTATCAAAGACCTTATAGAACTCACTAGTTTTGTTACTGGGGAGAATCTACGCACTAATTTACCATAGAGAAAGTACTTTCCGACCCTGTTCCGTCACCTCAGAACTAAAAGGACCGTATCTCATTCTTGTGAACAGTATCAAAGACCTTATTGCACTCACCTGGGAAACCTATACACACGTGTATGCTATTTATCGGTTTGTTAGAGATGGGGATAGATTGGTAGTGGCAGGGTGAACACAGTGACGCCTCGTGTTATAGCAAAGTCAGAAACAATGTCTGGGTCGTTTCTTGGTAGGTTGGTTCCACTGCTCCAGAAGTCGTCTCTGAAACATACTCCAGTCACAATCGGGAGCTTAATTTAAGCCGTCCAAGAATTTACCATTCGCGATGATGTAACCAGGAACACCCCCAATGGTGTAAATAGGCCTCCTCGCGTTGGTTTAGAATTTGTCGCACCGGTTCATCGCAGTGTGACTGTTTCATGTCTGGAGATTGCACATGGTGGATGGTTGATTCATCCGCAATTGGTAGGCGACCCTAACAAAATACGACCCAGTTTTTTTGTTGTTTTTTTTTTGCTCTCCATTAAATTTATCATCCAAGAAATTTGGGGATTAGAGAAAAAAGTTGTTGAAATACGATGCGTTGAACAACCAACTGAAAATGTTTATTTTAAGTATTTTCAAAACAATGGTTCAAAGAACCATTGCTGCTTCCCTGTTTGGCGTTCAACGAGAGGGGGATAGAGCAATGTCCTTCTGGCGCTGCTCAGCGGCTGCCGGGCCCACGAGAAAAGGGGCAAAACAAATTTCCGGTCATCTTTGTTCGGACAATAAAATTTGGAGCATTAATTTGGAGAACCCTACACAATTTCGTAATAAAATAAACATTCGTTTATCGTTTAAAATTAGTCGACACAAATTTGAAATTCAAAAATCAACATTTACATGCAAGTCTAAACACTCAATACGGACTAAACCTAACAACATGCCAAAACAATTCAAATAAGTTTAAAAGGTGTATTCCTTGCACATTATTTACCACATGTCAATACTGCAGGGGCTCATTAGAAGAACATGTATCGAGGATTGCCTTTTATCATGCAAGGCACGAAAGTTCTGCGACAGAATACGCGTATTTAGTTTCTTGCAGCAGACGACGGGACAACAAACTTGTATCGATATTAGGATCTCCGATGATCGATCAATACCTCTGGATGTAAAAGTTTTCCCCGCCTTTTGGCGCCCAAGCACGCGGCCGGGCTATCCAATGCCTTTAATAGATGTCTCACGTCGTAACAACATCAGAAGGCGTTTAGAATTACTTTGAGGTATCTTTCCTTTTTCATTTCTTAGCTCTCCGTCTTCTGCGTCTGATTTGTGGTCCTTTATTTGCCTCGTTCGTGTTCTATCATTATCCTTTGAAAGTCCATCTGCATTTCGTCTGTTGGGAGCCAGAAGGGCGCTATTGCAGATCAAGGATGTTCCGTTAGGAGCCAGAAGGGCCCTATTACCATTGACTTTGTACAGTAATAGCGCCCTTATGGCTCTCAACGGAACATCTATAAGATGCAATAACGCCCTTATGGCTCCCAACAGACGATTTCTCTCTCCTCCTATTTTGCCGTTATTGTTTTTAATTTTATTGAGTGAAGTTTAACCATCAAGTATGTACTTTTATACACAAAACAGCCTGTACATGGTATCTATTTGTATTTATGTGCCACCATCATTATAATCTAAACATATCAGCAACACCCTCTTATCATTTTTTTTCCCTCTCTGATGTTTAACTTATACTTGTTTATTATCATGATTATATTGATTTTCGACAACGAGGTTAGCAAGCACAAAGAGAAGAAGAATGAGAAAGAAAACAAAACAAAACAAAACAAAATTTCACCATTTTAAACGACTGATTAGCTTAGAATTATCAGGCCATCCCTGTCTGATGTAAAGGTTTTTTCCCTGTTTTTCTGTATGTGCGTGTGTGTGTGTGGGTGTGTGTGTGTGTGTGTGTGTTTTTTTTTAGATCCTGAATAAAGTTAAACAATTCCTTTAAAAACAATAATTGGAGAAAAACGGATGCATCAAACGTCAGGGGGGCATTTCATCAAAGGACTTGTCGGACGTTTTATCCGACAAACTGTTATAAGCTACTAAAATGCTGGCATCTGATTGGTTGAGAACAAATTTGTCGGATAAAACGTCCGACAAGTCCTTTGATGAAATGCCCCCTGGTTTCGTTCCAATCAATTTGTTACTGTGTGCAGCATGTCCATGAAAACAATCACAACCTTACAGGAACATTATTATAGATTTCATTCATTGAAAAAAGACGTTTTCTATAGGATGACAAGGCCAACACTTGAACTCCAGTTCGTATTTTTCACAGTTTCAGGATCATACGAATATATGTCTTTTAACTCGCAGATGTTTCGCTCCGAGCTTGATTTAAGTTTCAAGTTCCAAAGCTTCCCCTGACAAGGCCGATTGGATTTCAACACCATTGCTGCGGATATCTCCTTTTAGAAGACGGACGTAAAGACGGTTTTCATGAGATCGCTAGGAATATGGTTTCCGCTACACCGAACATTGAATGTGTGCTTGGACTGTGTCGCTATTTTATTTTCTTGACTTACGTACTCCGTCAATTTTGAATAGTACATCAACAGATTAAAACGAGAAATACACAATGTTTAAATACCTTGAAAACACTATATATCGTCTCTCTTTATTAAAGGAAGTTTCCACGACAAGGCACCTTGGCATCATGAATATTTATATACAAACATTTAAACATGAATATCATCACACCTCGATTTCCACAAAAAAAGAAGGTTGATCGTAGGGTTAAATTACTTTTGTTGAAAAGGCTAGATCATCTTATCGACGTTAGAAACACTTGTGATACTTCAGTATTTATTTTTCTTTTTTTTTAACCTACATCATGAATATTTTCTACAATGAGCCCAAATACTGTGTCCTTATAATATACGCAGAGCGAATTATTTATCACACAAAAATCAAAGGTTATCAGCTAAAACACAAAGAACAGTTCCAATGAAATAGCAGAAATACTAAAGTATCGTCAAAGGCAGATCACAAAACCATACATGAATAATAATGACAATTATTGTAGTGCACGATATGAGTAATTACACAGTGAATCAATCGAAGACGTAATTTTCGTAAATGCCATGGAATAATTAAGGAAATACCGAAATCACGGTACTAGAAACGTCGCTGCGGCGACGAACCAAGAACATATAATATTCAAACAGTATTTTTCATTAGTACAAAAACGAGCAATAAAAATGCGTTTAAGAAACATCGGTAAAAAACTGAATATTCATAAATATGCGCACATATACACTCCGTCCATGGTGACTCGTGCTATGAGATCACGGCCTCATTAGTATGGAAGGAATTTACAAATCATTTAATAGTGTCAAGTGTTTTTGTTGGCCAAAATACTAGATCAAGTGGGCTGGCTCCATGGTACATTAAGTGAATACTAAGTACAAAATAATGATATGAGGAACATGAACATACTTTAAACATTTTAATGTTGTGTACATATGTATATGAAACAAAGAAATACTTAGTGGACGTCTTTCCAAGGCAATAAATATTGTTGTCTTGGAACACAACATATAACAGAAAACTGGATTCAACCTATACTGATAAAGAGAAACTTATTTGTTCTCTTTTAACAATATTAGTACAGCAGCATATTTAGAGGTGCAAGTCATAACTCATAGCTTCAATTACAGTCTTTATCCCCAGTACAAACATCAATAATAGAAAGCACTAATAGGTAGTCACCACTATAATGCCATGAATATTGAATTTTTTTTATTTTTTTTTTTTTTAAAAGTACAACTTTTATACATTCATTACGTAAAATAAAAAGAAAAACATGGGACAATATAAACACGAGGAAAATCTTAATCAAACAATAATCCTCAATGGTGTTTTGTTAATACACAAATATCCTATCCTTGTATAGAATATTCTAGTTTCCTTGAATATACTGATAATGTTATTTTGACATCTGACAAATGTTTAATTTTTTTTTTTATTCACTTTTTGTTAATATCTTGTGTTTTTGTTTTTGTTGTAACTGTTCAATAAGTATTTACTTTGCTTAAACAGGGATTACTCTCAGAGCAAAATGTTTGAGATACAAGCCCCATTGAAACAATCGCAGGTTCCTATTTCTGAATCGCTCAAGGAAACCTACTGGGTCA
>CALNVZ010003428.1:38117372-38136404 GCA_940671915.1 Paracentrotus lividus
TCTTCAAAAAGAAGAACAAACCGGGAATTACATCATTGCGCGACTGTAGGCCTATCTGGTGTCAAATACTGTAACAATTGCCATGGAAAAGAAGTAATGCGCGAAAAAAAAATCACATTGCGAAAACTGCCTTTTCACAGTACTCACCCACAACATCTAGGAAATACTCGGATGAAACCTGGGGGGCATTTCATCAAAGGACTTGTCGGACGTTTTATCCGACAAATGTTATAAGCTACTGAAATGCTTGAATCTGATTGGCTGAGAGCCAAATTGTCGGATAAAATGTCCGACAAAATCCTTTGATGAATGCCCCCCAGATAGTATCCCCAGTGTATTACGTTCAATGACTCCCATTTCATCACGCACTGAACCCTGGAGGCCATAAACCTTCACATTCATGTCTCTCTACTGGTTAAAGATATGTTTCTATCGGGTTAATAACCAACCCCACATGAATGTTGTTTTATTATCAATCACACGCCTTTCATCCAACCCTACACATGCTATACACATGTCACCGCCATGAATTAAGGCCCCAGGCATGAATCGTGAAACATAGATGGACGCTCTTGTTATGGCAGGAAGATCGGAATTATCATTTCCATAAAAAGTTTTTTTTTATCTTTAGCGCGGATGACAGAAAAAACAAAAAACAAAACAAAAACACAAAAGTGAAAAAAAAAGAAGTAAACTAGTAATGAGATCATGGAATGGAATATCATCCGAGTGAAACTTTGAGATGGTTATCCAGTAAGTAACGACTATTTACCTTGATTTACCTTGATGTTTTTTTTTATTATTTATTTTTTAAATTTTTTTTTAATTTGATTATGTTCTGTTGTTGTTTTTATATTTTACGGCGCTTTCATTCATTATAAGAATATTTATGCCTTTAAATTTATGTTCTTTAATTACATTCAATACAATTGGCCAGAGTTCCGCTATACATGTATACGCAGGTGGATTGATTTCGAAGTGATACTGCTTTGGGACCCACAAAGGGGATCTTGACTATCACTGTCGTCACAATCAAGTGTGAATGGTCAAATGGGTCAAAAAGCCTCTATAACGACTTCAGAGTTCGCACATGTCCCGACGGAGCCCAAATATCTTTTAAACATATAAGTTCTGTGCACTTATTTTGAGACTTCACTTCTAAATCCCAAGCTGATAGCCCTTGCAGCTCTCATGAATGGTTTTTGTTTCCTTTTTTCGAAAAGAATACTCCCTCTTGTCATTTCACGTGCCATGTAATGCAGCGTTTATGCGTCACATAAATAATAATGACATAGCTTTTCATCAGTATGTAGCCATTTTTGTCTCAGTGGATATAGAGTACGTATGCAAATAACACAAGGGCGTTTTTGAATGATGTGGATATCAATTGCATGCCTTCCCAGAGGTCAAGAATGGAGCGTAATTTAATATCAGCGGTGTTTCGCAGGACGACGGGAGAATGGGAGCAATCAGCTGGTGACGGATCAATTCTCAAAAGGCTTCGATACATTTCCCCTCGACAACGGAGACTGTATTGTGTGTGTGGATTGTCACACTAGAGAGCGCGTCCACGTTTCGGCGTCGTGAATTAAAGTAACGCTATTTTGTCATACCATTCAGGCCGTGACAAAGTCGCATCGCTCCCAAAGATGTCTCCAAGACAACTCCACGACAGAACAAATATCGGAGCGTCTCAGAGTATCCAAGTCGCAGACACGTCTCTACGACGGGAGATATTCCCTTATCTCTCTCCATAGTGTCTCATCTACAGCACCATTGTACATGCTGTATGATGATGGATTAACGGAGTGAGATAGTTTGTATTCACATCGCACATTCAGACATAACATACGTCAGACTAATCCGTCTTCGTGTGACAACGGACCGTTCAGAGTCTGACATATTAATCAGAACTAATAGTAGCACGTTAGAATCGTATTATTTAACAGAAACTGGTGTTAACATCCTCCCTTTCAACATACTTGTAAACGAAATAAAATGACACAGCGCTGCTTAAACTTGTAAAGAGATAAGCCGTCATGCATCAAATTCGTACAGGACACATAATAGAAACTGAGTGATATGACGTTCTATTAATACAATATTGCACAAAACTATCACTTTAACATGTTTAATCTAATAATCAAAGACATGAATTTGCGACGTACACCATTCAATGTCATTTTGCTGTCCTACACTTTTACATTTGATTCCGTTTAAAACGCCCAAAGGCAGTTGGAATCGTCAAATTTATATTAATCGTTGACTCCAGTGCCTTCGTATAGTAAAGCGCGGGATAGAATTTTCAGTGTATGTCAAGCGAATAGCATTTTTACCTCACGTCCTTACATTTCTATTTGCTTTATTGTTACATATTAATTTAATTTTATCATGTCGCTAAATTTTAAAGAATACTGAAGTGTCCATTAGGATGATTAGTTAGGCGATCCAATTGAGGCCTAATGTTACATAGTAACACTGACCGAGAATGATAAAAGACACCTTGACACCATCTGTAAATTTTTTCGAGAGAGCATTTCCGACATTCGCTAAAGGCCCAACAGCACGAATTTAACCCATTTGATACCCACATTAGCAGGAGCATTTGAAAGAAGACCTCCATTCGATTTTTAATAACTCAAGTCTAAGAGCCAGCAGAATTTATCAACCATGTGGGAGATATAGGTCCAATGACGTAAAGGGGCCGTCACATTGAGGTAGTTCTATAACGTCCTTTGCCCGTTCTTTAAAAAAAAAATGCTAAACGGGCTTTGGTCGGGTTGGAACTTATAATTTGAAAAAATAATTTCTTGAATACGATACTAGGCAGTTAATAAATAGTCCTCTTTACGTCAATTTCGTCTTTATCGCGTCCGCAATCGTTGTTATACAGTTCAGACCGAGTAAACCGCTCGTTCACTCTATTCCGTTTGTAGCACGTCCAAACGTCACTAAAAAGTAGGGATGCCAACAAAAGGCAAAAAGCCACTAGAACGGTTCCACTTCACTGTATGGATGTAGTCACCCATGCATTTACAAATGCAAACAATAACCCATGCCACTGCCTACTCAAATAATACACAGGCAGAGAAAACAGCAAAATTTTCAATAAAAAAACAGCTTTCGAAATTGTCTTTTGGCCAGTTGGTAAATATCAATCATTTTTATTCCTAATTGGTCAGTTTCTTCCTTAGAAATACCTCACCAGAAGATCAACTTCTCCGTTGGAATAATTGATATAAATAAAAACTACAGCGTGTCAAAGTGATGCTTCTGTGTGATGTGTGTTATGACTGGAATTTCTCATGATAGGAATGATTCAGATAAGAGAAGTGGATATCTATAAAATTTCACTATTTTTGAACAAAAAATGTTATTGGGGTGAAAAACAAAGAACAATGTTTACCACTGGCCATTTAAGTTTTTAAAATTACTCTACCCTGTCTAACACTCGGCTCTGACCCACACCACCATGAAATAGCCCTTTGTCTAGGGTGTTCCTATTGAAACATGCCCTATGGAGTATTTTTCCACGGTGGTCATATTTGGATCACATACGGTAACATACATGTCAAAACATCAGTTTTGTTACTGCCATAAATTGTATCTTTGTATAATCTACTCAATTGTGTTACATAATCTCATTTTCATGTTGATAACACACATAGAAAATGTTTGGTATGATTTTGGATGTAAAAAATCAAAGCCAAAAGAACCATAAACTTGAGCTTTATTGCATTTTCTGGCTTTGTCTGAAACTTGCCAAAAGTGTTCTAGCAGCCTCATTGGTAATCTGAGACACTCTTTGGGTCATATCTTCGAAACGGAACATCCAATTGTTGATTAATTCAAGTACCAAAATGTTTCTTTCAAAATGCTCCATCAAATAAGCCTAGCAAAAACACTTTAAAATAACTTTCAAATTTTAGTGGACATCCCTACTAAAAGTGTCCAATGCTATAAATTCCTAAGCAGATTGAAATAGGTCTCAAGTACGTCCATCCGTGTTTACATAGATTGAGCCCGTTCGGCAATAATTTCCAAAAACATGGTAAGAATTTTCAGTGTGATAGTAGTTATTAGAGAAAGATCACCTGTTTTAATTGCCACCCATTCATTAATGTTACAATTAGAGAAATCTCTCAACTTAAAAAAAAAATATGAAAAACGGCCATTGGTCTAGAAAGAAACGCGTATACATTTGACAAAATTATTTTTGATTAAGATGAAACACGATCGTATACAGCCCTCTATACGTCCATCACGTCTTTACCTCGTCTGCACTCCGTTTTGTATCTAGTTAAGATCGGGTGAAAATGACCGTTTCCACGAAGCAGAGCCCGTCTGAAACAATCCAAACCGTCCCCATTTAGTTGCAACCGGTTCTTATTTAGTTTCAACTCGTTTCCCAATGCGTTTCGTCCCGACTTAACTAGTTCTGGACCGTTTTTAATCCGTCAAAATCCGTTCTTACTCATTCTTACCTCGACCAAACGGCCTCAAGAAAGTTCTTCTCGTTCTTAGGGGGCCGTCACACTGAGGTCGTTCTATAACGTTCTTGGCCGTTTTTTGCCCGTTTTAAAAAAAAATGCTGAACGGGCTTTGGTCGGGTTGGAACTTATAACTTGAAAAATAATTTCTTGAATACGATGCTAGGCAGTTCACAAATAGTTCTCGTTACGTCAATTCCGTCTTTATCGCGTCCGCAATACGTTGTTATTCAGTTCAGAACGAGTAAACTGCTCGTCACTCTATACCGTTCGTAGCACGTCCAAACGGTCACTAAAAGTGCCTATGCGCAGCATGATAAAAGTTAGGTACCACGTTCGTAGTACGCCCTTCTCGTTCAGAGTAAGTCCTACCCGTTTAAGGACGTTGTCACTACGTTTAATTTTAGAACTTGAAGCCAGTACGATTTTTTGAACATGTTCAAAAAATCGGAATGCCTTTCCGTTCTCTCCGTTCGGGCCCGTTCGCCAAGTTCGTAAACAGATGTAAACGGTCTGTACTAGATTCTAAAAGGTCTGCATACGTTCAGTCCGTGTGTAAACAGATTGAGCCCGTTCACCAAGAACTACCTAGAACGCAGTGAAACTAGCTCAGTTGTGACGGGAATATGACATGCCGTTCTGTTTAAAAAATTGAAACGTATGTTCGTAGTACGTCCTTCTCGTTCAGAGTAAGTCCTACCCGTTTAAGGAACGTTGTCACTACGTTTAATTTTAGAACTTGAATAATTAATATACAATGCTCGTTTGTATGACGTCCTAGCACATCTTTAGAACGATTTAAGTACGGCAATTTCGTTTGTAGTACGTCCATCTCGTTTCAGTAGTACGTTGGGCACCCCGTTAATTTTTAGGACGAGATGGGCGCCCGATTTTTTTGAACACTTTTTGAAATCCGACCGAGCTAGTCCATGAAGTTCGTAAACAGATCGTAAGAAGTACTTTACTACGTCCACTCAGTTTACACACAGATTATGCCCGTTCGGCAAAATTTGCAAGGACGTAGTAGGAACGAGCTCAGTGTGACGGGGGTATTACTGCGTCATCATAGAACGTGTTGAAAGTAAATGTGCGCCAGTTCTGTTATAAAAACCTAGCCCGTTTTTGCCAGACCTCATGCGTCTTCGTAACTTCAAGCTGATAATGAACATGCAATGCTCATTTGTAAGACGTCCTAGCACATATTTAGAACGATTGAAGTACGGCAATTTCGTTTGCAGTACGTCCTCTCGTTTTAGGTACGTGGCCACCCCGTTAAATTTTAGGACGAGATGGGCGCCCGATTTTTTTTAAACACTTTTTTTGAAAATCCGACCGAGCTAGTCCATGAAGTTCGTAAACAGATCGTAAGAAGTATTTATTACGTCCACTCAGTTTACACACAGACTATGCCCGTTCGGAACAATTTCCAAGGACGTAGTAGGAAAGAGCTCAGTGTGACGGGGGTATTAGAAACAGTAATGATCTTCGGCCAATTTAATGTGCTACCTGGCAGTCATTTTTCTTTTGTTTTATTGGGAGTTATCACGTCAAAATGAACATGTAAGCCTTTGCTAAATGAGGATATTTGTATCATATTAGAAAATTCGCTGTATAATTTTCGATAAACGGTCGGCATGTATACATGTATCACACAGAAGCTCTGCCCCCCCCCCCCTGCCGGAATCTCCGAGCTGGTCTATTATATTTAATTTCATCACTACTTCACATGCTTAACACATGCCATTAAAAATGATAACAATGAAGGGAAAAAAATGAAGATGTTTCGACCAAATACCTCTTGAAATTATACACAAAAACAGGTTATAGCAATTTTTCATGACGAATGCAACAAATCCCCTTTGGGCCATTGATCGGGAAACCGTTTTAGACATTTTGCTTTGGGAATTGAAATAATATCAGAAAGATAGCAGATAAAGTGTCTGGATATAATACAGCCTTCGGTTAGGATTCCATTACACCTTGTCAGAAATCACAAGATCGCGATGAAATCGTGCACGGGGCTATTTTGAATAACAGAGACTTGAGGAAAAAGTAAACCTGCCAAAATCTTATTTCATCGAGTTCTAAACGGGATATATGTATTTCCACTGCCTTGCTTTTAAGATTTCTATTATAGCTCTGGTGGGTTCTGAACAGAAGTTAGCAGTCTTTGCCTAAATTTTCAAGAATTAGACTGATTGCAAACAGTGCCCTGTAACATTAATAGTTACGATCAATTGCAAAATTGAGACAACTGTTCTGATTGGGTCAGAGTACACATTTTATACAAGAATTCTATTCAACAAGGATCACGATTGGCTACTATCGATTCGCAATGGATAGCAACTCTTTATGTTAAAGGGCCAAAAAAATGTACACGACCATTCGATTTTGAGTCGGTGTAGTTGTTCAAATCTTCTTCAAAAGTGTAAAGGATTTTTCTAATTACATGTTAGTTTCCATTGTCCCCTATCCACGTATATCAAGGTACGTCAAATACACTTCACCACATCGAAGCAGTTGTGGCGCAACAAAGTACGGACCAGTGGTAACACTCCAATCAAGGGCCCATCGGGATCCGCGTTGGGTGCGCAATCGGGTCAAACGGTAGTCGCAGGTAAATACGCCAAGGGTTAAAACAAACACCAATATTTTATTGCCTATGTTTGCGAGTCTCATTGAGATGTTGATAACGAGACTGGCCCGTCCATCACCCATCATCAGTCCACGATTCATCCCTCCCGTTTATTTTATCTGTGTCCTGTTACACAAACACTTACGATCGAAAAAAAGATAAGATTGATTTTTTTCTCGGTAGCCTCATCATGGACAGGGTGCCCCAAAGTTGATGATCTTAATCCTAACACTAACCCTAATCCTAATCCATGACAGTACCTGCGTTTCAAATGAGGCTACCGAGAAGGAAAAAAAAATGATCGTAACTTTTTATCGGTCGTAAGTGTTTGTGTAACAGGGCACTTGTCTCATAGCGCTCTAGAGCGAACACGAATAAATCGGGAGGGAAAAAAATATTAGGAAAGCCTTGAGTATTTTATCAAACAATATTTTTGAGCGGATGCTTGATGCGACCGAGCCTGACAAGTGGCCGTGGGGAAATAAGGTGCACTCTTCACATTGGTTTGTTATTTCTAATTGATGACATTGTCCTGGGCTGATAATGTCAAAGGGTTGAACAGAAGTTCCTTGCGATGAAAGCTTTAGGCTCAAATAGTTTAGAAATTGAGAGAGAACCGCTGGCATGAATCATGAATTAGCGGAGTTAGTCCATAATCATGAAGTCCTCTTTAAAAAATGAATTCGAAAGAAGACAGAAAACGCTACCCTGAGGAAGACCCGTGTGTGCGTCGAAAATCTGGTAAAAATAAATTTAGACCAAACTGTCTTCTTTCGAACTCATTATCTTTCTCTCTCTCTCTCTCTATATATATAATCATAATGTTTAATACTTTTTACCAGACTGCAATTTGAGTCATACAGGGTGTTGGATGATTTTATGTTATCAATATATATATAATCATAATGTTTAATACTTTTTACCAGACTGCAATTTGAGTCATACAGGGTGTTGGATGATTTTATGTTATCAATATATATATATAATCATAATGTTTAATACTTTTTACCAGACTGCAATTTGAGTCATACAGGGTGTTGGATGATTTTATGTTATCAACACTACTTGGTCCCATACAGATTCTAATATTGTTTGAATAAAGCTATTACAACTAAACGTTAAAGACAGGGGGATATTCATTCTATATTTCTCATTCGATTTAATACGCGTCAACTATTATGTAATACCAGCAATTTGACCTGAATTTAACAAAATGCAATTTTCCTAGTGAGATTCATCAAGTAAAAATGTTTGGAGTATATTTTCGTTTCGGGCATGGAAGCAGGCTATTTCTATCAATTTGTTAGCGACTTAACGAATGTGATTTAGATACCTTTGCCGTAACATAACATAAACAACAAACCAATTATAGATATATGCCAAACATTCCCATCAGATTAAACCTTCGTACCTAATATCATATGTCACGTATGCCGGATCAGGAGAGGCTGAAGAGACGTTTAGCTACGTGTGTTCAAGTAGTAATAAGGATGATTTTAATTGCCCCATCATGGAATTGGGCTGTACATAATCCTTCGTTACTAGAGCACGAATCCCACGAGTCTACCGCCTTAAAAGTAATCAAGTTTACTTTACGAAACTATAACTTGCCGAAATAGTTCTGACCTAGAACATTTGTAGAACTCTAACTTGTGTGGCTTTTTGCAATGTTCGAATTTGTGATGTTATTCTAACTATGTCATTATTGAATATCGCCTTTTCATAGGCATTGGTATATCAATCAAGAATAAAAGAGAGGAGAAGACATAGTTTGAAAATTTTTACTTGACCAGTTTTGCTACGAATTAGTGATGGTATTTCTAACTATGTCATCATTAAAATAATATCGCCTTATTCGGGTCCATTTCCACATATTCAGTATAATTCTAAATCCTCTTTCGTACAGACAATTTGATTTTTGGTGAAGGTGGACTTGACTCAATAATATTTTTGGAAAAAAAAAAACATCGATCGCAAGCTTAAAACAAAGTTGGCAGTAACTGGCTCACGAATCAACAACAGCTCGTCAAATATGAACTAAACTTGTGAGAAAAAAACTAATTGCATTGTGCACTGTGTCTGAAAACAATATAACTAGCGCATAGACTTTATAAATAGGCGCCAACATCCAACCTAGTTGAATCTATTTTTTTTAAAGGCATCCTATACTAATAGGGTAGGTTAATTTTACTTTGATCTGTGTTCTGAGAGTTTGAGACAACCTATAAACTACCTTAACACCAGCTAGTAATACTAGGCAATATCAGCTTCATGTGTGATTATAATTATGAAAGCATAATTTATGTCAATAGGATAATGCATTATCTGTGTTCTATCTTGAAACAATGAAAGACCTTGAACCATGTTATACTCGACACAATAAGATTCATCGGCAGCTGCTCATCGATCGTTATGAAATATATAACGCCTCTCTTTGAAATGGCAGCTTCCCTTTCATACCATATCATCACTGAACACCTAGATAATATTATAGTCACTGATAAACACTGACTGGTGTAGCAGCAGATACGGCTCTGCGGCAGATTTGGTACGTAGGTTTTTTTTTTCTTTTTTTTTTTTCTTTTAAGGTAGCGCTCAATGAAAAAAAAGTTGCCTTTTGAATGAGCTGGTGGTAGGTCACGTCCCACCGCAGGTGCCAGGGCCAAATCGCACATTATTAATGGACTTGTGTTAGAGCGTGAGGAATTATAGCACGAACATTTAGGGCCTATCTACCAAAGGGAAATAAAGACCGGTGGATATGATGCTGGTACACGATCCACCGGCAGATTGTGTTCGAATAACCGAGTCCTCTGGAAACCAAATCCGCCGATGCCATATTCCCTTTAGTTCCCTTTTAGTCGAGTTTTAAACCATATACTAACGTGTTTCGCCCCCCCCCTCAGATATGATATAACAAAATGAAGTTACAAGCGAATATAAATCAATTTCAAACTCTCGGATATAATATAGTTGGGAACCTGCAGGTGCTATGTACCGAGTCAAATCTTGCACGACGTAATTTTTAACATGGAACGTATTACTTTTACATATGTGGGCCTCCATTCAACGTCCTATCTCATGGACTGAGTTATATTCCAACAAAACTCCAGCAATAAAACCAACGACGAGACACGCTAAAGGATAACACCAATCATCAGACTCCAGACTCGTAAACCCACGCATGAGATCATGATTATTGACGTCCGTTGTCCTACTTTTTACGTTATAACGGAGGAGACAATAACATCAATGGCCAACCAAAAGTTAATATCAAAACTGTATTTGTATGTGCAGACATAAGAAAAACATTGTATTAACTTTGACTGTTAGACGGACTGAGTCTCCATTCTGCATTCATGTCCCAAAAATAACGTTTCAAATAAAATGTATGAAACCAAAAACAAACAAAAAAAATCTGAAAATAACCTGACATGCTGGTTAAATATTGCCTACAGCGCATGCCTCATGAATGTTGGTTTGGGGTCCTACCTCCGGTCGACTCCCACTTTCATTATTACCATAATCAACTGGCATCAGATTATAAGAATGCATTACCAAAAGGTTGGGCTTTCTTTTGGATGAATCCTATGCTCCATGAATGATTACATCTGATATCATGGGTTGATACAAATATTAGAATTCCACTTGGACGTAAAATAAAGACCTTTGCATTTGAACATCGACATAATTTGAAGGAGATAGTTGATTATTGAGTTTTTTTTTTTTTTTTTTTTTTTCCAAATCCTATTTCTACCCTATCACATGCTCATTAACCCGACACAGTGTCTGAATTTAAAGACTATATGAAAATACGGACTTGAGTGAGAGAAGGCCCGAGAACTGTGATCGATCGATCATGACTGTCCACGTTCTCAATCGATCGATCAATAAACTTCACACCGTATATACTCTGTGTTGTTTTATGGATTTCCCTCCATCCATCGAAGGATAATACTTGTTCTACAAATTGTCATTCGCATCATATGACACAAATGAATATATCCCAGTTCTTTTTGGATATCATGATTATAAGTCTCATAATCTTGTATATGATATTGAATATGATTAAAGTTTTTGACGATGTTCTCTTTGTTCATTTCCATTTTGGACACTCAAAAAGTGCATATTTGTATTTTATAACCTAATAATATAAATTGTAGAAGTCTTCAGAAATAACGACATCACAAAACAAACAAACATATGGATAATAACAGTATGAATTTCAGCCGAAAAGTCACGAAAATGCAACTGCCATCTTTTTAGTCCCACTCACACGCACATTATCGCGCACACCACCATCGAAGGGCACCCATGCAGTGCGTACCGTACCGTTGCGTGTGCGTGCGCTCCTAAATCCATTTAGCGCAGGTGTGAAGACTCTGTTATAGTCGTGAACCGCACTGCAAGCAGATGGACATGTTCCACATTGTGTGGGCATTCTCACCTATATGAAGATACGTGATTCAAAGTGGAGGATAGTGAGAAAATAGACAGTCAACACAAGCCATCAACGTGTCAAGTTTAAAATTACTCTCAAAATGATAACACTTATCCGAAATGCTCTTCTATTCTACGAAAATAAACATATCGATTTTTTTTTTTTCTCCCTCTCCCTCTCTCTCTTTCTCTCCTTTTTTGGTAATGATTCCATCGTATTCTAGTTCACGTCGTTAAATTTGGCCTACATACTATACTTTTCTTTTTGTGAATCTAAGGTTAAATGTAAAACTATCTGTTTTCCATACATTTAAGTGTCTTGATTTGGCTACATACGATACATTGAGGACGAGAATTCGCCCCCTCTTTTGGGATTTGAAGGTATACGCAATTCACGATAGCCATGGTGTTACGTGAAATAGATCTTGCGGGTGATTTCCTCAACAGCATAACCCCTTGCCCAAAAAGACCTCGCACATTTCGGTTTCAAAATAATGAATAATGCGCCACAATGTTCTAGATAAATGATTAAGATGATGCCATTGCCATTTTTAAAAACTTTGCTTCAAGAAAAATGGAAATAAATTTAAAGCTTACAAAAGTCTCGATGAGAGACCATTCACATTTTGGCCAGTTCGCTCTTGCTTTAAAGTAGACAACTGAAGATTCAAAATTGCTCTACATTGTAACAAAATTAATACCATTACAAACTTAAGGAGGTAATTCTCATTTCAAATATACAATCCCTTTATTTTGGGGGATCAGGAGACATCACCTTCCATCCACAATAACGCAGCCAAAATCAAAAGAGCTATAGAGACATCATTAAGGAATGCTGACATCTCCTCTCCCCCAACTACTTCATCTCTTATTATCAAGCACGGGTAAAATGTAGCAAATGAGTACCAGGGTGGATGATCAGCTAAGCACACTTCCTCTACGTAGTAACAAATTGAATTCCTTATTTCCATCGTCTTAGGTTATTTTGGGATCAAATCTCTTGGTACAAAGCGACCACATCTTCCTGTTCTTTCCTCTTCAAATGTCTTTCCAGCTTTTTCTCTCTCGAAGTGAGATGTTGTGATAAAAGGCAAAATCCTCGCTCTTATATTTATTTTCATTTTTTGTTATGGATGGATCGTTCGTTGCTTTCTCTGACATCGAACTCTGTATTTAAAGTAAAGATCTTCCTCTCATAAAGAATAACAACATGTGAATTTTACATGTATTTGCTTGCTCATTGCGCCCAGCCAGGTCATCCATGGCAGAAATCTAACAAAATAAAGATCATAGGTGTATGCGTTATTTGCTCCAAAAAATGACCAGTAACCAATAAAAAAATTCTTTCAGATCGATGGTAAATTTTAGTGTTATGGGACCCAGACATGATGCAACTACCTAACATATAGAGAGTGGGGGGGGGGGGGGGGGGGGGGGGAAGTTACATCAACCTATCCATTTTTATTATTTTTTGAACGAAACTTTTGTGTCTCGGAGTAAAAACCTATCCAATATTAATCTCTTTCTTTTTCCTTTTTTTAGCTTGCGATATAAAGTTACTTTCCTCTAAATCGTATAGGACCTTATGGCTACCTCACACCTTACGACTTTTGTTCGCGCGACTAACCAACTTTATAGGACAAAATAAAAAAAAACGCGTATGCCTATATTTTGCACGCGTGTTTATTTCGCATCAAAGTCGTGCTTCCAAAAGTCGTAAGGTGAGCGAAGGCATTTACTTTTTGACATTTCTTATTTTCTATGTCATTTGGGGATATTTTCCTTTCTCGTTAATTTCCCCCTACGAGCATGTATGCTGTCAGAATGACCTAGAATGTTTGAGAGAGGCAATCGATTGATTCATCAAACCGTATGATGAGAGGAGTAGAGTCAATCTGATGTTCTATTGATTAACCATTATTCTCTCTTGAGATGTAATGCCTTGGTCATAACTGATCGTAGACCACATGGCACGTAGCACGTAGCCGTCGCAGGCCAAATCGTATACGTTTCTTTGGGAAAGTATTGCAAAAACCCCTTGCGTGTCCTACCTGCTCCATGTATGTAGAAAAAAATACGCGCAATGTAGAATTTACAATGAAATCCGTTGTCGAGAGTTGCACGTTGCACGTACCATATGTATACGATGTGTCAAGACCACCGCGTTGTGCGATGGACAAAGCTGATCGTAAGCTACCTGGCATCCATCGTATGGAGTTGCAAGACAATCGATTGATTCATCAAACCTTATGATGAGATTAGTAGAGTCAATCTGATGTTATATTGATTAACCATTATTCTCTCTTTAGATGTAATGTCTCGGTCACAACTGATCGGAGGCTACGTGGCATCCATCGTAGGGAGTTGCACGATGGACGTATGACATAGAATGTTTGAGAGAGGCGATCGATTGATTCATCAAACCGTATGATGAGAGGAGTAGAGTCAATCTGATATTATATTGATTAAACATTATTCTCTCTCGAGATGTAATACATTGGTCATAACTGATCGTAGGCTACGCTGCACCTGCATGCATCGTAGATTGCATTGCATGTAGAAGTCGTAGTCCAACTTTTGCGATTCGTACGTTTCTTTAAGAAATTGTTGCGAAATCCTCCTACGTGTCGTACCTGCAACGTGCGTGTCTTGGAAGAAAAGTAATGGTGACGCAGAATTTTTCTAACGAAATCTGTAGTCGAGAGTTACACGATGCTCGTACGGTTTGTTGTGAGCACCAAAAGTTATACGACCATGGTCACAATTGAACGTTGGTTACACGGCATCCATCGTAGGTAGTTGCACGCTGCACATACGACCTGTTGTGACCACCGCATTAGCGTTCGAGTACACACGCTATGTACGGAATATTTGCTAGTATAGGCATTAAAACATTCATGTGCTATTTAAATTCAGACAAAATAACGTGTATTAGATATGTGACATGTAACATAGGCCTACAGATTGACGATGGATACAAATTTACGATTAATTTCATCTCTGTAGCCTCATCGTACTTCGCAAGAATGCCCTTGAGAAAATAGCTCTCACTGGTGCTGTCGAAGGACGTAGGGCAAGAGGACGACAAAGACTGACTTTTCTTTCTTGGCTTAGAGACGCCACTGGCACCAGGCCTCTTGATATCATCCGCCGATGCCAGCAGAGAGATGAACTCACCATAATACGCAACGTCAGATTCTGACAAGCCACCCCAATTGATTGAGCCTCATCATGGAAGGTTGCCCCAAAGTTGATGATCTTAATCCTAACCCTAGCCCTAATCCTTATCTTAATCATATCCCGATCTTAATCCATGACTGTACCTGCACTTCAGATGAGGCCACCGATACGAGATTTAAAAAAAATCAATCGTAACTTGTTATCAATCGTCAGTCTTTACGTTACAGGGCAACGATGTGCGTATATAAATTTTAAATCCATTTGTTTTATATTCAAATTCATTTGACTGTAACGGAATGGAACAATTTCTGCTGGCAGGTACAAAGAACAATTAAATAGAATTAAATGATAAAGCGCCAATCATACTTCCAGTGTAGCTACTAAATTGTGCATCATCCTCATGCGGTAATCAGTACAGGTCGTAGACTGGTACGAGCGTGAAGCCATCGGGGTCAATTTCAGTGATTCTTACGTTTGTGTGGAAAAGGTATTATAAGAACCTCCTGCGATCGTATCTGCAACGTGGGTGTCTAAAAAGAAATTACGTACGTCGAAGACATGCACGTACCGCCTGTTGTGACCACCGCACAAATGACAATTCTTTATTGAAAGTTTTATGCGAATATGCACTGAATGTATTAACCATAACCAAGAAAAAAAAATGTATAAAGTGCTAGTAAAGAATGATGAAATTTAATTGATAAAATACTGTCGATTTCTTTTTTTAAATACTAGAATTGTTAATGAGATTTACCTGGAAATTTTCAAAATGTTTTATGATTTCAAAATCATTCATTGTAAGCAGATCGCCATTCATCTCTTTATATATGACGATGACAAAGATTTGAAGCAAACAGAGAAAATTATTGACAATGAGGTTAGACTGAAAATGATCTAAAAACACCGATGCGCTGGAGGATTAAGGACGCAATCATGACAATAGACCGAGTTTCATTTGTATATTGCTAATAATACCTCAACCTAATATTGAATACAATATCTGCCGAGCAGCAAACCTCACGGAATTTAAATATTGTGCTAAATGATTGTACGCCTTAACCTACATCTATGCAATATTGCCTCGAGATTCTAACCATTTAAAGCTGCAATGGAATGGGGTCAAAGCTACATGACAAAGTATATTTGATTTTGTACAGGCATGGTAGTCATGGCTATCATTAAAGTCTGTATGTGATCACTTTGTATTTTGCTCGCTACATATCTCGGGTAATTTTGGTTGATCATGAATTAAATGTGCCCCATTTTTCAAAAGTGATTTGATTACCGACAAACTGGAAAAGTATGAAGATTCTGGATCTAAAAACAAGGATTTCGGATCATTTTTTCGTTAAAAGAAAAAGACCTATATGGAGGACGAAATAGCAACAAGATTTTAACATAATATATTTTATATTAATAGTATAATTATATTGATATAATAATATATCATACTTATTTCTAACCTTGGCTGTCAACAACATACTATAGCCTGGACGAGCGGAATATAATATAAGACTATACACCGCAATAGAAATACGCAACGCCGAATTCCTCTGGTGAACACGTGACCAAATACAACTGACCAATTAGTGTCATCCTGGATTTGCTCCAACGTCCAAAGCCATATATCTTTGAAGAAAACTGACTCCGATTCATCGACTATTAGCATGTTATACCTCTCTTTCAACACTGCATGGTCACTTGGGAGTTTGAGCAATTATTCGTATTCTGGTCAGTTAGCGGTCAAGAGCATCATTTAACCCTTTGAATGCCACATTGATTTTTTTTTTTAGCATAAAAGAGCTAAAATTCCTCTCTGCTTATTGAAAATACACACAAAATTTATTCATTTATTTATTTATTTTTTTAAAACAAAAGTCTATAAGGTTTTTTAAAACAGGAACCGATGTGAATTCTATCCATATTCATTCACACAGTCTAGAATTTACATCAAAATCATACAGTTCCTATTTTCCAAAAACCTACAAGAATTTTGTAAAAATGTTTCTGTGTACTTGTATTTTGCTTGGTATGAACAACCAGAAATTAATCCACAGACAAAATACTAGTAATTATCAATGATTTTTAACTCCCCCAGCTCAAGCAATACAGAGAAAATGAATTATGACGATTGTTAATGAATACGATAATGACTTAAAAGTAAGTTTTTGATAACTTTTTGAACATAGAAAGAGTTGTACTATTTTTCATTTCAACAGGCAAACTGTTCCATGCTTTAATGCAGGATATATGAAAGGAGGTCAGAGTGACATTTGTTCTTGCAAAAGGCTGATGAATTAAGACCCCTTTGACGGGTATTATAGTTATGAATTTGAGAATTCTTAAGAAATAACTTTGTCAACGTACACTCATGAGGAATTGATTGCAGTTTGAACATAAACAGTAACACAATTGAACAACACAAGTTCACTTAGTGCAACATTTTCAGGACGATGGAATAACAGAGAACTCGGATGTATATAATAGAATTGGTTATAAGTCGTACTGCCTTCTTTGCAATACTCTCAACTTATCAAGATATGACTTGAAAGTGTTTCCCCAAGCAAACATACAATAATTCAAGTAGGTGTAGAAATATACTATGTATATTGTTATCAATATATTTCGTAAAATTAAATTTTAACTATAAATAACACCTACACTGCGAGACACCTTTGTGCAGACGGTATCTAAATGTTTTTTCCAAAGATAAGTGCTCATCTAATACATAACCCGAGGAACATTACATTTGCACTAGGTTCGACATCATGGCCCCCATATTTGAAGACAAGTTATACGATCTGGAAAGTTTTTCCCTTAGACGGAAAATTACACACTTAGTCTTTTGAAAGATTCAAACAATAGCTTATTACAACTAAACCATTGCATACAATTCTAATTCTAGATTTGCAACTCCGTACAAAGTTTTCTACTGTCTATCAGTCACCATTTGTTAAAATACAAACAAGATTTTACGAAGTAGGGACAAGAAATCTGTGAATAATTCATATTTGAACGACAGTCTATATCATGATTCTATCCAAACAAGATTATGACGATATTAAATCAGAATGGTTATGATACTTCCTTTTCGGGCATAAATCCAATAAATTCGTTTACCCAAATAATCATCATTGATATTGCATGAACCTTTAAAAAGTCAACGTTCGCTCGCAAATTTGATTACAAATGTGATATGTGATTGCATATTAGTGAAGATATTTTCTTCAGAAAATCAAATCAAAGCTAATCAAATTGGAGTCGCGTGTATTAACGTTGTATCCCTATCATGACATAATCGATTTATATCACTAAACCTACAAGGCCTATCATGCTCACTATATTTTGGTCTAATCAGACAGGAAAAAAGTGTATTCATCATGAAGTTATTCCTTGTTTACGTATGCTACAGTCACACAGACATTTAAGTTGAGTTACGTCCGACGTTGTGTAAAAAAAAAAAATAATAATAAAAAAAAAAAATCCTTGTTTTCTGGAGAGCCCCGTCATATTCAGCAGTGGAAATAGTGATAATATCGTTCATCCAATAAAACAAAGAAATATACAAGAAATGATAGAATGCTAGTAGAAGATGAAAAAGGGACAAAACATCAAAGACGTAATTAAATGTATAGTGACTGTGTGACTGTAGCATTACACAATACAAACGGCTGTCACTTGTTATCAAATCATTGCACAGATGCAAACTATGGCAAGCTATACTTTGCACAACATTGGCTTGGCTAATATTGATATTTACCGAGAGATATGTTCTACGCTTGTATTGGCAATTTAATGGGTCGGATAATCGGTGAAATCGAATAAACTTTAGATTTCTTCCAGTACTTGAATTCAAGCGTGCGATTGGATCAGGAACGAAACGCTTCGTTTGATCTGCCACCATGGATCGGTCATTGGGTCGTGATCATTAATTCTGTCTGAGAAGAGAAAATTTGTTGACATAATCGATATTGTTGACGATAATAGAAAGGTTTATGTTTTGTTTTGTGATGTTTTTATTTTTTATGGAGAGGGGGCTCTCTTCTCTCTTTCTTTCTCTCTCTTTGACACAAGCCATGCACTTTACATCGACATGGCTAAAGCGCGCGTGTGTGTGTGTGTGTGGGGGGGGGGGTGTAAATTATTTTGGAGGGTGGGCTTTTTCTCCCTTGCTCTTTCTCTCTCTGACGAAAGTTAATTCTATCTTTCCTTTTCTTCTGAATAATGATGTAGTTTTTGTTCAATTTGAATTAATAATATTAGATGAAATGAGAAACGTGATTAGAG
>CALNVZ010003428.1:38139362-38196642 GCA_940671915.1 Paracentrotus lividus
CTCATTTTATTATTTTTGACACTTTTGTCTCGCATACCTCATCCATATTATCTTTTCTTTTTCCTTTTTTTACTGCATACGTTATACTTTCCTCATGTATAGCTTAATGCTCCTCACACCTTTAACGCGCTGACTCTTGGTGCATGCTGGACGACCACACTCTTATAGGGATAAGAACACGCGGGTATGCCTTCTTTGGCACGCGGTGTTGTAATTGTCCATCAGGTCGTGCTTCCAAACAAGATCATATTACGTACCTCAGGTGAGCGGGCATTTACTGTTGACAATTTCGTATTTTATGTCATTACGGGAGATTTTTCCTTTACTGGTTATTTCCCCTACGAGCGTTATGACTGTGTCAGAATGACCTACGTATGTTTGGAGATGGGCTCTGGATTGTCATCAAACCGTTATTGATGAGGAGGAGTAGAGTCAATCTTGTGTTCTTTGATAACATATCTCCTCTTGGACTGAATACCTTGGTGTCATAACTGATCGTAGACCACATGGCACGTAGCACGTAGCCCGTCGAGGCCAACTCGTTTACGAATGTTCTTTGGGAAAGTATTTGCAAAACCCTCAGCCGGTGCCTACCTGCTCCATGTTTGTAGAATTTACGGCAATGTAGAATTTACCATGAAATCCGTTGTCGAGAGTGAGTTGGCACGTTGCCTCGCCAAATATGTATAACCAGATTGTGTCAAGACCACACGGCGTTTGTGCGATGACAAGCTATCGTAAGCTACCTGGCATACCCACGTATGGAGGTTTGCAAGACAAATCGGTTGATTCATCACCTTATATGATGAGATAGTAGAGTCATCTCTGATTTTATAGTTTGATTTCAACCCAATTTCCTTCTTCTCTTAGGATGTAATGTTCTCGGTCACACACTGATCGGAAGGCTACGTGGCATCACATCGTAGGAGTTGCACGAAATGGACGTTGAGACATAGAGAATGTTTTGAGAGGAGATCGATCGATTGATTCATCAAACCGTATGATGAGAGGAAGTTAGAGTCAATCTGATATTTATTTATTAAAACATTATTCTTCTCTCGCAGATGTAATACTGGTCATAACACTGATCGTAGGCTACGCATTGCACCTGCATGCATCGTAAGATTTGCATTGCATGTAGAAGTGCTGTAGTCCAACTTTTGCGATTGTAACGTCTTTTAAGAAATTGTTATGCGAAAATCCTCTACTGTCGTACCTGCAAACGTGACGCGTGTCTTGGAAGTTAAGTAATGCGTGACGTTCAGAATTTTTCTACGAAATCTGTAAGCGAGAGGTTACATCGATGTCCGTACGGTTTTGTGTGAGCACGCAAAAGTTTAATACACCCATGTCTACAAATTGATACGTTTGAGTTACAGGCATCCATCGTCAGTAGTATCACGCTGCACATACGACTGTGTACACCCACCGCATTAGCGTTTCGAGTATACACAGCTATGTACGGAATTTTGCTAGTATAGCATGCATAAAACATTCGATGTGCTATTTTAAATTCAGACAAAATAACGTGTAATTAGATAATTGTAGACATGCTAAATAGGCCATGTATCACAGATGCTGCAGGATACAAATTTACGATTACTTTCGATCTCTGTAGCCTCTAACTCGCTACTTCGCAAGAATGCCCCTTGAGACAAAGCTCTCACTGGTGCCTCGTCGAAGGACGTAGGGAAGAAGACGACAAAGCCGACTTTCTTTCCTTGCTTAGGAGAGACCACTGGGCACAGGCCTCTTGAATCATCCGCCGATGCACAAGGGAATGAACTCACCATAGATACGCAACGTCAGATTCGACAAGCACCCCCCAATTGCATTTGAGCCTCATCATGGAAGGTTGCCCCAAAGTTGATGATCTTAATCCTAGACCCTAGCCATCTTAATCTAGCTAGTATGCCTACTAATCCAGTACTTATCTATCTTATCGCATGACTGTACTCTGCACCAGATCGAGGACGTATCAGTAGCATATGTTAAAAAAAATAATTCGTAAAACTTGTTAATCAATCGTGCAGTCTTTACGTTACACGGTTGGAGCCAACCGATGTGCGTATATAAATTTTCAAATCCATTTGTCTCTTATGATCAACATGTCATTTGATGTTAACGAGGAAATGAGGATCAAATTTGCTGGCAGTACTACAAGAACAATTAAATTAGGAATTAAATGATTAAATGCGGCCAATCATACTTCAGTGTAGCTACTAAATTGGTGCATCATCCTTCATGGCGGTAATCAGTACAGGTCGTAGACGCGTACGAGCGGGTGAAAGCCATTGGGGGTCATATTGTCATGTGATCTTTACGTTTGTTTTGGAAAAAGGTAGGTATATAAAACCTCCCTGGAGTCGGTATCTGCTAACAGGTGGGAGGTGTCTATAAAAGAAGAAATATACGTACGTCGAAGACATGCACGTACCCGCTGTTTTGGTTGACCACCGCACAGATGCAATTCTGTATTGAAGGAAAGTTTTATGCAATTATGCACTGGAATGTATTAACCATACACCAAGAAAAAAAAGATGTATAAGTGCTTAGTAAAGAATGGATGAAATTTTTAATAGAGTAAAATAACTTTGTCGGATTTCTACACATCACCAGTACCAGATGCTAATACGATTTACTGGAAATTTTCAAAATGTTTATGATTTCAAAAATCATTCATTGAAGGCAGATTCGGCCATTCATCTCTTATATAATGACGATGACAAAGATTGAAGCAAACAGAGAAAATTATTTGACAATGAGGTTAGACTGAAAATTGCATCTAAAAAACCGGGATGCGCTGGAGGAATTAAGGACGCAAATCATGACAATAGACCGAGTTTCATTTGTATATTGCTAATAATACCCTCACCTAATATTGAATAACAATATGCGAGCAGGCACAACCTCAAACGGAATTTAAATATTGTGTCTAAATGATTGTACGCCTCTAACCTACATCTATGCAAATTGCCTCGAGATCTAACCCATTTTAAGGCGTGCACTGGAATGGGGTCAAAGCTACCATGACAAAGTATATTGATTTTGTACAGGCATGGTAGTCATGGTATACATTAAAGTCTGTATGTATCACTTTGTATTTTGCTTGGGCGCTACATACTCGGGTATTTTGGTGATCATTGATTAAATGTTTGCCCCATTTTCAAAAGTATTTGAATTTACCGACAACTGGGCGAAAAGTAATGAAAGATTCTGGATCTAAAAACCAAGGATTTCGGATCATTTTTTTCGTTAAAGAAAAAAGGACCTTTAATGGAGGACCGAAAAATAGCAACAAGATTTTAAATTAATATTATTTTATATTATAGTATAATTATATTGATATATAATTATAATCTATTTTCTAACCTTGGCTGCAACAAATACTAAGCTGGACGACGGAATATAAATTAACGATATACACCGCAATAGAAATACGCAACGCCGAATTCCTCTGGTGAACACGTGAACAATACCAATGGGACCAATTAGTGTCATCTGATTTGCTCCAACGTCCCACAAAGCCATATATCCTTTGAAGAAAACTGACTCGATCACGGACTATTAGCACTGTTATACCTCTCTTTTCAAAACACTGCATGGTCACATTGGGAGTTTGAGCAAATTCCCGTATCTGCGTCAGTTAGCGTCAAAGACACATAACCCTTTGAATGCCACATTGATTTTTTTTTTTTTAGCATAAAAGAGCAAAATTCCTCTCTGCTATGGAAAAATACACACAAAATTTATTCATTATTTATTTTATTTTTTTAAAACAAAAGTTATAAGGTTTTTTAAAAACAGGAACCGATGTGGAATTTTCTATCCATCATTCATTTCACAAAGGTCTAAGATTACATCCAAAATCATACATTCCTACTTTTCCAAAACACCTACAAGAAATTTTGTAAAAATGTTTCTGTGTACTTGTAGTTTTGCTTTAGTATGAACAACCAGATAATTAATCCACAAGACAATACTAGTAATTATCAATGATTTTTAACTCCCCCAGCTCAAGCAATACAGAGGAAAATGAATTATGACGATTGTTTAAGAATAGATAATGACTTAAAGTAAGTTTTTTGATAACTTTTTGAACATAGAAAGGTGTACTATTTTTCATTTCAACAGGCACAACACTGTTCCCATGCTTAATCAGGAATATTATGAAAGGAGCGTCAGAGGACATTTGTTCTTGCAAAAGACGTGATGAATTAAGACCCCTTTGACGGGTATTATAGTTATGAATTTGAGAATTCTTAAGAAATAACTTTTGTCAACGTTACACTCATTCGAGGAATTGATTGGCAGTTGAACATACAACAGTTACACAATGAACAACACAAGTTCACTTAGTGGCAACATTTTCAGACGAGGAAATAACGAGAACTCGGATGTATATAATGAGAATTGGTATAAGTCGTACTGCCTCTCTTTGCAATACTCGTCAACTTATCAAGATATGACATTGAAGTGTTCCCTCAAGCAACATATCAATAATTCAATAGGTAGAAAATACTATGATATATTGTTATCAATATCATTTCAGGTAAAATTAAATTTTAACCTATAAATAACACCTACACTGCGAGACACCTTTGTGCAGACGGTATCTAAATGTTTTTTCCAGATTTAAGTGCTCATTAACATAACCCGAGGACCATTTACATTGCACTTAGGTTCGACCAGATCATGCCCCCATTTTGAAGACAAGTTTATAGATCTGGAAGTTTTTTTCCCTAAAACGGAAAAATTAACACACTTAGTCTTTTGAAGATTCAAAGCAATAGCTTATTACAACTAAAACCATTGCATACATTCTAAATTCTAGATTTGCAAACTCGTAACAAAGTTTTCTACTGTCCTATCAGTTCACAATTTGTTAAAATACCAAACAAGCATTTTACCGAAGTAGGCCAGAACATCTGTGAATTAATTCATTTTGAACGACAGTTTATATCATGATATCTATCCAAACAAGATTATTGACGATATTAAATCTAGAATGTTATGATACTCCTTTTTCGGGCATAAATCCCAATAATTCGTTACCCAAGTAATCATCATTGATATTGCATGAACCTTTAAAAATCAACGTTTCGCTGCAATTGGATACAATGGTATGTGATTGCATATAGTTGAAGATATTTTTCTTCAGAAAATCAAATCAAAGGCTAATCAAATTGGAGTCGCGTTGTATCTAACGTTGTATCCCTTCATGACATAATCGATTTATATCACTAAACTACAAGGCCTATCATGCTCTTATATAATTTGTGCTAAATCAGACAGGAAAAAAGTTGTATTTCATCATGAAGTTAATTCTTGTACGTATGCACAGTCACCACAGAATTTATAGTGAGTTACGTCCGACGATGTGTAAAAAAAAAAAAATAATAAATAAAAAAAAAATCCTTGCTTTTCTGGAGAGGCCCCCGTCATATTTCCAGCAGTTGGGGAAATTAGTGATAATAATCGTTCATCGCAATAAAACAAAGAAAATATCACAAGAAATTGATAAGAATGCTAGTAGAAGATGAAAAAGGGACAAAAATCAAAGACGTAATTAATGTATAGTTGACTGTTTGTGACTGTAGCATTACACAATCCAAACGGCTGTCACTTGTTATCAAATTCATGCACAGATGCAAACTATGGCAAGCTATACTTTGCAAACATTGGCTTGGCTTAATATTGATATTTACCCGAGAAGATATGTTCTACAGCTTTTGTATTCGCAATTTCTAAAATGCGGTCGGATAATCGGTGAAATCGAATAAACTTTAGATTTCTTCCAGTACTTGAATTCAAAAGCGAGTGCGATTGATCAGAACGAAAGCTCGTTTATCTGCACATGGATCGCGTCTTGGGTAGCATTGATCATTAATTCTGTCTGAGAAGAGAAAATTTTGTTGACATAATCGATATTGTTGACGATAATAGAAGCGTTTAATGTTTTTTTTGTGATGTTTTTTATTTTTATGGAGAGGGTGCTCTCTTCTCTCTTTCTTTCTCTCTTCTTTGACACAAGCCATGCCACTTTAACATTCGACGATGGCTAAAGCGCGCGTGTGTGTGTGTGTGTGGGGGGGGGGGTGTAAATTATTTTGGAGGGTGGGCTTTTTCTCCCTGCTCTTTCTCTCTCATGGACGAAAGTTAATTCTATCTTTCCTTCTTTCTGAATAATGATGTAGTATTTGTTCAATTTGGAATTATATAATATTAGATGAAATGAGAAACGTATGAGAGAGAAATATTTTTAGATATGATTTGATTCATTTCAATATGATCTGATTGTAATATTGCCGAGTCATTTACGGGCAGGTTCTATTTTCTGTACGCAGCAGAGATCAAAGAAGCGAAGGTCAAATTTTCTGCCTGTTTTATCAATTCAAATAGCTTAAATTAATCTCAAGAATTGTCTTGAACCTGCGGATAATTGAGAATTATTAATTTTAGCTTTTTACTACGCATTTTGAGAAGTTTTAGATCATGTTCTAAAAAAAAAAAAAAACCCCAAAAAAAACCCCCAAAAACCAAAAAAAAACTGGAAAATGAGAAAAGAGTTTAAAGGTAAAACAAATATGAGAAAATAAGTTGGAAATGAAAAGGAGCGTGAGAAGTAATTTAAAAGAGGAAAAGTGGAAGAAAAGGAAAGAGAGAGGCCATTTAAGGAAGGAGGGAGAGAGAAAGGAAGTGGGAACCGAGGGAAGTATGGGCAGTGATATAGTTTTAGAGGTGAGAACAGGAAGGGATATTAAAAGAACCCCCCAAAAAAAAATAAAAAAAACAACAACAACACAAACAAAACAAACAACAAACAAACAAAACAAACAACAAACAAAAAAACGAACAAAAAAAAAAAAAACAAAACAAAGAAAAAAAAAAAAAAAAAAAAAAAAAAAAAGAGAAGAAGATAGGATATCCAAAGGAATAGAAAAAGACCAAGAACAAGGGCGGAGGGGACCCATGAAGATAGAGGTAGAGTTTAGAGACATGCGGAAGTGAAATGCAGAGAATGACATTTTGAGAAACATCGAGTAGAGAGAGAAGGAGATATAGAGGAAAGAAGACAACTGAAGGATAAAATTGATATGCGTCAATGTGGTGTTCCCCAAGGAACAGTGTTTGTTTCCTCTCACCTCATGGCTACTTTGCATGAGAAAGAGAAAATAAAGAGAGAGAGAAAGAGAGAGATATTAAAAGAGAGAGAGAGGAGAAGGGAGAGAAACCACTCTTACGTCCACGGAGAAACTAACGAAAAGAAGATTACCAAAAGGAGGGGGAAAAAGAATGAAATCGAGAAGGAGAGTCTGAGTAGGAGGGGGAAAACACGCATGGAGACAGAAATTGAGACCGAGTTTAGAGACAAGCGGAAATGAAAAGAAGAGAATGAAAGCTTGAGAGATTCAGCATTAGTGAAACACCGAGTTCAGAGAGTGTGAGAGAGAAAGAGCGAGAAGAAGAAGAAGAAGAAGAAGAGAAAGAGAGAGAGAGAGAGAAGAAGCGAAAGAGGAAAGAAGACAACTGAAGGATAAAATATCCGTCAATGTGGTGTTCCCCAAGGAGCAGTGTTTGTCTCCTCTCACCTCATGGCTACTTTGCATGACCCCTTGAGATGAACAACTCAGGTTTAATAGACCCGGCTTTTCTGCTCCAATCGTTATTAACGCACCTGCCCTGTGTGCCATTGAGAATTCTCTAAGATAATTCCTTCCATTTACACACCCATTGAATATGTTTTCCCAAATTCGATGTATAGATCCTCTGTTTGAATGTAGAAAGAAATATATGATTTTCTGTATTCAAAAGGAGCATGATGTTTACAAACAACTTTATTAATGATTTTTCCCCATAATGCATCAGGGAGTTTTATGCTTGCCACGTTGTAGTTTGTTATCGTTATAATCAATTTTATGTCATGTTTAATGCAAAATAGTGCAATGAAAATCTTTTTACAAGATAGCAGTGTAGTTGAGCTGTGAAAACCAATATGACCAGTTTTGTATGAGTATGAATCAATAATGTGAAAGTAATATTGTTTAGTTATCGATTAAATGCAACCTTATGGAAGTATATAGCCATGTGCAAGTGATTCAAGGGCGTTACAGTTTTCTTTGATCTGTAAATTTGTAGAGCTATCATGATATCCAAACAAATCGTGAACACACTAGTGTGAACTACAAGGCACAAAATATGATATCATATGCGAAAGGTTCTCTATTGTAGCAGAGCAGTATATGTTAGATAAAACAGCAAATGAAGGACAGTATATTAGTTAATGTACACATATAGAATAAATTGGTGAAAATGGAGCAAAGATAGAGAGAGAGAGAGAGAGAGAGAGAGAGAGAGAGAGAGAGAGAGAGAGAGAGAGAGAGAGTGAAATAATTATACAACTTTAACATTTGATCCCCTAGCCATTTGATTGTACAGGTAGAAATCTCTATTTTACTATCACACAAAGCTTTTGCAATTGCGATTGCTAAGAATTACGAAAGTATAAAAAGATTGAGAATATAGGAAAATAATTAAAGAAAGGTAAACATTACACATGAGTCATCAAAGGTTATGGTAAACTTTGTTTCTCCTGTTAATGCCCATTGGATTATGAATGGGGAGACTGGTAATTATGGCCCCTTTTTCACATTTTCCTATTACTACCATTAAATGAAAAGTCCAATGATATTCTAATTATGTAAAAATACAGTCAATCTATATACCTATAATATGCAAAAGAAAGTATTATAAACCGCTACTTCTCATTTGCATATTAATTACCATTATGTTAACAACTTTGGGGGGCCATAATTACCCCACGGGTTGGGGTATTTATGGCCCTATTGTTATGACTGTATGAATTCAAATATATTATGCTAATTAATGATGGTAAATTATAATAAATGTTGTTGGGTATTCCTAATACACTTATCAACCACACAACAATGATTTAGTCAATAATTGTTCAGCCAAAATGTTTGAAATTTGGCAAACAAAGCAATACATATATTTATGTTACAAAATGTACAAGTTAATGTCCCCATCTACGCTTATTGCGCTTATAACTGTTTATGCATTGGGGCCATAATTACCCCAAATGACATTTTCAATTTGATCCCCCTTTACAGCTCTACTATTGAAGATATTCAGGTGGAAGTTTTTCTGTGTGTTTTTTACTCTCCTATTGTTTCAGTTTTCAATCAAAATTTCATCTTAATGATTTTAATTAATGATATCAAACCATAAAAAGCAGACTTGCCAACTTTCCAACGAACAGAATTGTAATGCTGTACATTTTAGGCTCCCCTAAGCACAAAATTTCATGTAAATGGCTTTTTTTTTTCTCATATGATAGTAGGAAGAGTTTAGCTAGGCATGTGTAAAAATTAAATTATCATTGGTAATGATGCACGCAAAGAATTATAGCTCTCAAAGACAAAGGGGCCCATAATTACCCAGGGCCATAATTACCACAGTCTCCCCTACACCTTATGTGATGCCATCTCCAAAATGTTTTATAAGAAATTTATTTAAAAGGATCTTTATAAAGCTGACTGAAACTTAATATAATTTAATGATTTACCTTAAACACTAAACAAAACAGCAACCCCTTTTTAGAAACATGATCCAACTTATGAACGGAAGTATACATGAATCACAAATAGCAATATACGTATTGATTCACTTGTTTCATTAGCCTACTTTAATACCTCTAAATTTACCCAGAGACAAGAACACACACATAGTTACTGATCACTGTCAAATCCCATTCTACAACACAAGACGAAGTCTTTTCAAATGTATCATCTAAAATTGGCCTTGAAAATGAGACGAAATTAACATTTAAGATGATAGGTGGGCGGAAAAGTGCAGTTAACGCATAAAGCGTATACATGATTGGACAACAAATGCAACGAATGCACAGCGTTAGATAAGCGCGCTCGACGAATGAGTAACGCACACCCAGCGCATACTGTGTATTGGCCATGCGTCAATATGTGACTGCGCCATGTCATCTAAAATTGGCCTTGAAAATTAGACGACATGAACATTTAAGATGACAGGTGGGCGGAAAAGTGCAGTTAACCCCAAAAACCTGGACAAGACAAAAGGCACTTCAGATCAATTAGATCCACTCTAATGGATCCAATAATGTGTTCCGGTATCACCCTTTAAAGGGAAATTGAAACAAAAATGTGATACATATCTATCATGTAGCATTCGCATTAAAAAAAACTCTGCTCGCCTGCACTTTTACGTCGTCATTACTATGTGCAGAAATATCTCCACTGGTGTTTAGTCAAATGGTGCTGAAATATATATAATTGTAAATGTTAATGAGTATCATACGAATATCTTTACTACTAGAGTCTTGAATCGGTAGCATAATCTGAATATCTGAACACATGCTTTCATTTCCATTTTGTTTTGAGGCAGCGGGTCACATATAAAGTAACATGAAGAAAGAAAATGTCAAGAACAAGGAAGGATACGAATCTCCTACACTGTAAAAAATATTTGTATTTTTACAGCAATTCTGCTGTCAGCAGAGTCGCCATAAAAAAATGTAATTTAAAAAACAGTTTTGTTGTAAATTTCTCCTGCAAATAATTACGTGAGAAATACAAAATATACATCAGGAGTAACACATTTGTTCCGTTTTAACCAAATATGTCAGCTATAGAGCTCTAATGATTTCCTTTCTTCTCTTTCATTAATTATTAGAGGAGAAATTTACAGCAAAACTGTTATTTCAAATTACATTTTTGTATGGCGACTCTGCTGACATCACTTTGCTGTATTATTTTTTTACAGTGTACATCTCCTTATATCCAGGAATCGACTGTGTTACTAGGACGAATAATTAGTTAATTCATGGGTACCATTCATGGAACACGTAAATTAAATGCTGCATGGCAACCTAGAATTATTAGGATCTACATGTACCTTGACGAGAGAGCAACTGAATTAAATTCATAATTCGCAAAGTTTGAGCAAATCAACAAATCAGAACTAATCGAGAACAGTTCATGGTGTACAGGTATATTGATATATGGTATGTTGACCTGATGCAATCGTATCCATAACATTGTCCTGCAGACGTGCAATTACATGATAATCCTGATAAAGTACAATATGTGAGACGATGAGTTACTTTATTTATAACGTGATTATCACCTTCATTTTTTCCATGATTATCAATACAATACAAGTACTATAATCTGCTTCGAAACCATGTTGAAATAGGCCATTGGCAATGCATAAATGATTATACAAAGAACACGAGAGAACTTGAATTCATGTAACTGGGTTATCAAGATAGGATTTTGCAATCGGCGTGCTAAAAAAGGTTATGAAGATCTGTTTCGTATCGCTGTTCCAATAATTTTGACAAGATGAAAGATATGTCCAATATTGCAGTTTCATCCACGGTTATATTTTAGAAAATATGCAACTTTTTATCTGTAGATATGAATCTGATATACCTCTCTGGCGTTTATACGAGGTCGAGGTTGTGATTATACAAACAGCTATTTCTCCAATAACGCTGTTCTTTTATTAAAATGCAGCTCAATACAATAAAATAGCGTTAATATCAAACGTACACTTTGAGTTGACGAGGATATAATTCTACCGTGCAATACTTTATATTACATTCTTTGAAAATATATGTATTTCTACTGCAAATATGCCAGCAGAGTCGCCATTTCTTATGTAATTTTTTTTTTTCATGGCAAATATTTACGTGAGAGATACAAAATATACATCGGGCCGAACACATTATGATCTGTTTTATACAGTACAGCAAATCTGACGATTGTTTATGTTTTATTTCATTAAAGTTTATGGTGAATATGCAGACACCACGTTGCTGTAAAAATACAGCTTTTTTTCACAGTGCAGAATCCAGCTGACTTATCAGCTTTCATTACGAAATAAAAAAAAAAAAAATAGGCTACAACAAAATAACGTTTTCTTAAAGGTAAAGGTTTCATCTTCAATGTATTGTATGCTCAAATATAATCTTATTTTCTAGCTAAAAATCATTCGTTATAGTCATGCTACTTAATTAATTAATTAGTTTACTTTCTCTTTCTCTATATATGATTCTTCTCTCTCTCTCTCTCTCTCTCTCTCTCTCTCTCTCTCTCTCTCTCTCTATCTATCTATCTATCTCGATATCTCTCTATCTCTCCATTTCTCTGTTCCTCCCTAACGCCTTTCCTTTCTTTTAAGTAAATGTATACACAAATATCTGGCAATAACCGTTTATGTTCGAACAGTTAAAGCTCCATAACCCGGTCTTGGTCATGAGACTTGAATTTCTCTGGAGATCAATTCTTCTTTACCAACGCAGGAATGCAGAGGCAGTACTAATTACCACCTCCCATGCCCATCCGAAAGAAAACTATCAGGGTACGTTCACATATGCACTCTATGAGCAATACCGTCTGCCAGCTGTGTCTTGATTTGCACGCAAGAACATCATCTCCAGCAATGCCCGACGAGTCATAATCTCGTAGATTTAGTCGAGTGTGAAAGACCCCAGATAAGGTTAAAGTAAAACACTCTTTCAATTTCATATGCGATGGCGTTGGTTATCGGAAGTTATTAATAAGATACACGCATGACATATTACATGATATACAGGGCGGTGGTGATGATGAATTTAAGCGATTCAAATGTAATTTATGAGATCCTTTACATACACATGGCAAAATATTTAGGCCTAACTGCCTAATAGAGCGGTCACTAACTTTGCAAAAGCCTTAAAACTGAAGAAGAAAACCAAAATGAATACATTTATGTTTTATGATTGATGTGCATAATCCTATTATGTTACTATACAAGTTCACACTATAACCAATAGCAGATACGACTTTTACTCGGTCCTTATTCTGGTCTATATTAGATTTAAGCTATCTGAAGAAGATATTAACCTATTAAAAAACAAATGTAAAAAAAAAATAAAAAAATAATTACAAAATAATTAAAAATAAAATGTTGGGGGGGGGGGAAGCAGGGGTGAAATATTTGATGTTGACAAAAACACACAAAAAAGACCAACATCATAATTGAATACTAACGCAGCAGTCGAATCAAGATGCAATGAACTATTTTACATAATATTTATATTTCATTGGATATTAATTATAATAATTAGTGATAATATAGGATTTCCCACTCAGTTTCGCAAGTTCGTCACTCCATTCGATAATCAGTTCATTCAAATTCCCAAAATATTTCTACTGCGTCAAATTCATCATTCAAATTCAAACTTAGTTCCTTCGCTTTGGTATTAAAAGCCTTCAAATCAAAATCTCCCTCAAAAGCAATCAAATTAGTAAATCGGATGGAATGCGTGCTTTCCCGCAATCAAATCCGCGCTGAGGCAATCAACTTTGGCATTGGTTAAACCAAGTTGGTATACAATTTGGCAAATCGTTTTAAATTCTTGGTTACTTTTAGACTAAACATTTAAGATAGCGATTTCTTTTTCTGAAGCTTTATATCTATTCCATGAGAATAATAATTAAAAAAATATATATATTTATATAACGTTTCCTTTTTATTGAGATTTGGATAATTTTAAACATTTCTTTACTGTTGAGTATTATGATGAAACAACTATTCTTTTATTTAAGCTCTGGTTAATTACTTTAGAATAAAATATCAAAGATCATCATGGCGCCCCTAGGTTTAAGGTCAATCTGACGCCCCTTAGCTTCAGGTCGATTTGGAGCCCCTGAATCTAACATCGAATTAACGCCAATATGTCGCCCCTAAGTTTAATGTCAACTTTGCGCCCCCTTAGCTTCAGGTTGATTTGGCGCCCCAAAAGGTTCAGATCACTTTGGCGCCCCTTGGTTTTAGATCAATTTGGCTCCCCTAATTTAAGATCAAAGTGGCGCCCAACTAAATTTAAGATCCTATATGTTTAGGTCCATTTGGAGCCCCCTAAGTTAAAGATAAATATGGCGCCCCTAAATTCAAGTTCAATTTGGCGCCCCCTAAATTTAAGAACGAAGTGGCTCCCCCTTAGTTTAAGATCAGTATGGCGCCCCTAATCATAAGGTTTATTTGGCGCCCCTTAGTTTAAAGTTGATTTGGCCCCCCCTAAATTTAAGATAGAATTGGCGACCATCAGTTATGACGCCCTTTTTTCCGTATGTTTTCTTTCCCCTTTCCCCCTCGTTTGTCCTTTCTCCTTTTTTCTTTTTCTCTTCAATTCTTTCTCTTTCTCCTGTTTTTGGCGCCCCCTGTCCGCCTACCCCCCCCCCCGAATACGCGCATGAATTGATTGTTATGTGGAAGAGTTTTTGTGTGTTGACTTTGTAATTATGCAAGATAAATTGTTACATGAGTAAAAAGAGAAAATGTAGGGGGAAAATAATTTCATGAACTAATTAATAACTGGAAAATATATCTTATACTTACGCACATGCCGTAATATAAGGAGATACTCATTCACAATTGCTGTTAATAGCAATTCGCAAACATTTGCTGAAAAAAAAATTATAAGATTAAAATCAAAAACATTTCGTATAGCTATAACTTTAAGCCCTAATTTGAATGCTAATTACTGTAAGTTGAAAACTCGGAATGAATTTAAATGCTGCTTATGGCGGTATTGCGCAATCATAACAGCGTCTCTGCTAAATTGAATTACTGTTTTACGTATATAGTGCATTTAATCAGAATTTGAAAAAGTGAAACATGTAATTGATTGCTGGAAAAAGGAATATGATCTCCGGAAAATCGACTGAAAGCTAAATCGTCCTAACTTGAATGAACCGATTATCAAATGCAGTGACGAGCTTCTGAAACTGACTGGGAAATCCTATAATAAGATGTAGAATCCGAACATTAAGGAATCTTACTCCCTATTTTTTTTTTATACATACATTTTTTTTTTTATACATACATTTTTTTTTTTTTTTTTTTATACATTCAATTGTGATAATTTAACATTGGAATGAGAGGACAGAGGTAGACAAAGGCACCGTTAATAAATTTACAGAATACCGCAAGATGCCGATGCATACCTTTAGCGCGTGCTAATCGCAACCCTCGTTCATTTAAGTATTTAAATTCTAAAGACATTGAAAGGAATGTATACCACCTGGATGTGCAAATTACTAAATAAAACGTTGTTCAACTGACTTTGTAGTATCAATTTACATCTACATATCAAAGAAATTCCGTTTTTTTTTCTCTCTCTCTCTCTTTCTGTGAACCGTGTAGAATGGGAAAAGCGCTGGCGTTGGTTGTTAATCATAATCACCTATCCTGTGCATAAATTCAAGGTTATATATGAAACTGTCTGATCAACTTTTGTTCTATAAGATTCTACTTTCGACCTATATACCGAATTTATTTTTATCTCTCTCTCTCTCCCTTTCTCACTCCCAGTTCCCCAAACTATTCTCGTCTCAACTGCATGCACGTTTTTCGCCTATATCTAAATAATGTGCTTCTAAAGAATCCATCATTTCAATATACCGGTGACTGTTCTATATGGGTCGATTGTGATAAGTTTGAAAAGAAAAATTGTTTGGCGATTATTACAACAAAGCTTACATAAGGAAGACCCAATGCTTTCCTTTTAGTGAGTGTGTGGAGGAGTTGTTATCAGTTTGAAATATCTGTAAGAAGTCTGCTCTCTTTGAAGTATTGTCAAACTACACAACTAATCAACACAATAGAAGTCAGCAAATCTACGGATTACCAGTGCAATGATAATAATGTTCGTTGGTACATGACGATTATTTGTTGTCTGCACTCAAAAGCTCTATTAAAATAATAATGATAATAATAATAACACAACGTCACACAGTCGGACACGATTTTTTTTTACCTTTAAAAGGGAATTTATGCTCTAGATGTTTGCAAAATATAGACAATACATGTATGTGTAATGTATACATTTTATATTGTAGACTGCCGTGTTTATCTCATAAAGATATAGGCAATCTCTTAAATTGGAACTGTCCTACAATGTTCAACTCGATTTAAATATGAAGATGTTTATCAAGATTTACCAACGAAGTATGAGTGTTAGTGCATTTTACTACTTAGTATTTTAAAATGTTCTATTTCTGCTTTTTCCCCCCTCAATACTCTCTCTCTCTTCCTTATATTCTTTTTCATATCACTTCATCACTCCCTTTTCCCACTCAATATCCATAATTAAGTGCCTCTTAACATTATTAAAATGATATAGTTCAAGTACGCAGCACGTTCTACAAACACATCGCACAAATAATTAATCTCACCAACAAATATCGCATGAATGCTCTCTAAATGTAAAGTAGTGAATTTCCACTCGTTCAAGGAGTTAAACGGTGGAAAACATGCACGTTTTTTAGTGGAAACCCGCTCTGAGCGGAGTGAAAGTTCTTATTTGGATAACTATTTTCTTCTTTAAAACAGAGCTAACAAATCACTTCCACACTCGTTTTAGATTGAAATTTTACCACTCGAAAATGTGTTGTCCACCATTTCACTCCCTCCGTTCCCTTTTCCACTCTTTCCACTCGTCTTACATTAAGAGAGGTACCATATTCCCATTGCAAACAAAGTGAGATAAGTTGCCTACCTGTGTATCGTTGAAGTACATCACCAGGCGATATCCCTCCAGAACTTGTTGTTCATTGACGTGATTCAAGGCCATGCAAGCTGCCTCTAAATCCAGTTTCCCATTCGCCGAGGCGGAGGCCGTAGGTCCCGTCAACGGAAACAGCCCTCCTATGAAAATATTCCTCAGGTTAGACGAGTTACCTGTAGCTCCTACATCATCAGAGAAATCCTTTGTAAGTAATTCCACGCAATCCTCAAATATTGATTCCGTTCCACAGCAGCTCTTCAGGTAGGTGTCCACCGACATGGTGGTGGGGCCCACGCCATGAGCTCCGGCGATGAAGAGACCAACTAACAGCCAGACCAAGAAACCCATCGTCACAAAACTCCCTGGGAAACTGCAATCAAAGTATCTCAAATAATCCGGTGTCCATCTATTTTTTTTTTGTAGATGGCATTTAATGAGTAGATGAATAGAAGTCTAAACTACCTTACAAAGCGTGGATGATAATCCGAGAAATCAGAGAAAGAGTTCACTGAGCTGAAAGCAAAACGATAAAACAAAAACGAACCAATCTCACACGTCCACCGCTACAACGATCGTCTGCTCGAGTGCGGCGCCGAAATTTGTGTGATCACGCAATTTCAAACGCGCGCTCGCTGGTTAAAGTTGCAATAATCTACCCGTCACCCAAGCAAAATGCATTACGTGCATACACGTACTATAACTACCAAGAACAGCAATGGTATAAAAGCATTTCGATCTGTGAGTCGCGGAACGTCGATCAGTTTGCTGCTGTCTACGACTCGAGTGGTGGTGCTAGTATGCTATTTTAGAAAGAAGATCTACATCTTAATGGGCTTGATTGACAAGTTCTTTCTGACTGTGTGTACATTTCTCTGCGTTTTCTGCAAACAAAGAAAAACAAATAGTTCATATTTTATCCCAGGAGTTTTGTGCTGCAATAAATTGCGTACAAGCATCAACTTGGCTCCGAGACAAATTGGAATAAAGAAGAAATAAAAGAAAAGAATAATGTCTAGACAAAAGGAGAAATGATGGAATAAAGTTATCAACAATATTTAAACATTAAATAACAGGTCATATCCGAATAAAAAACGAAATCGTTAACTGGTACACATGCTCAATGATATTATTCAATTCGTAATAAATTATGTGATATTGGCTAAACTTCCAAATTTCCAAATGTATAAAAACATTTTTTTTTTTTAATAATTAGATTAGTGTTAAAATATTCACATGACTGAAGATACATTTTATAAAAATGCGAAATGTATTATTTCATTAGCAAAAAAAAAACAAAAAAACTATAAGTAAAACTGAAGTTACATAACAATAAAAAAAAAAAAAGCTTGCTTCACGAGATCCAAATGTCCTGATTGTAACTTGACACTTGGTCTAAACTCCCTTTGATTAATGCCCGGCTGGTCTCATTCCACTTTGTCTACAAACACTTCGCCCATTTACCATTTTGCCCAATTACCATTTCGTCTAATGTCCATTTTGTCCAATGTCCACTTGGTGTAACACCATTCAGTCGATTCCTGAAGCAAACTGGTATTAGACCAAATATTCATTTATACCATTTGGCTTTTACTAGTTATATATAGCTGAATTGGCAATTTGACTAATTGGTCATTAGACCAAGTGAGATTTAGACCAAATTGTTAGAAGACCAATTGGGTTTAGCCAATGTGATAAAAGATAATCTCTGAATTAGCCATCTGCTGTTAGACCAAGTGGATATAAACCGTTCTGATTTTATACAAACATGACAATACGTCGCAGTTGGAGGTCGTGTCAATACACCACTTCAACAATGAAAGTATTACCACGAATATTAACTCCACGAGTTCAATCATGAAGCTGTTTAATTATATCTAGTATTTGCACAAAAATTATGGATTATAACTAAATCAAATAAAAGCATCGACCGTGCACCCTATCACCATGACCTTTTGAAATTGTGTTGTTGTTGTTGCTGTTGCTGTTTTTGCCTGCTGTTTGACATTATCGTTTAAATTTTATTTACATGTATGTTTGTTCTGTGATTTCGAATGTAATTGGCAAATTTAAAACATTAAAGTTGGATAATTGAACCAAATTTCACTCCATTTGGAAAGATATTTTATTGTATTAGGACCTTTTCAGTTTTGAATTATCTTTTTATCGCTTTCCCCCTATAACGATTTTCCCTATAAAGGTTAAAAAATATTAACCCGTAGAATACTGAGAACTTTTTACAAAGTCGAATGAATCGTGGTTGTCAAGCATGGTTGCAACAAATTGTTTTCATTTAAAGGTGAAACAAAAACACATATTAATATATCAATGTCTAATAATTTGAATTATATAAAGTTTTCATATATTTCATGCAATAATTAGTGAAATAAACGACACGAGGGATGTTCTCTATTTTGTCAGACCGTATGCTGGCTAAGTACACAACGGGTTAATGTGATCATGATTTAAAAGCGTAAAATCTGAGAACCGTTTGAACAAGTTACAGGCATGCAAAATTTCGACTCCTGTAAATAACTATCTACCTTTCTGTAGAATTAAAAATAGAATGGGGGAGAAATAAATACGAAAAGGATCCATTCAGCCCTACCTGCCTTCAATTTTTCGACATCTCTGCCAAATTTTACTGATAAAATGCTGATAAAACTAATGTTGCTCCATACTGACTCTATAGAATTACTGACTAAATCACGCGAGAATTAAACTGTCTATTTTCTGTAATGATATATTAAATTTATGGCAGATTAGCTGTCAAAGTGCCAATATTCGAAACAATTTCTTTAAAATAATTTACTTTTTAACATGCAAATACATTTATATTGGAATCTATCCCCTCAAACACTGATCATTGCTGATTTAATTCTATCTGCTTTTTGGGATTTCTTTTCATGAATATTAATAAAAGGAAAATCCTGCTTGCTCCGATTTTGAAGTCCTATTTATAGAATGCGGTTACCTGGTTGAAAATTGTTAATAAAAACAAATCCAGGTAGTTCGGTGGCAATATCTTTTTTTCCTCTTTGCATGACCTTGATTCATTCTTGTTTAGGAAAGAAAAAAATATTACTTGGCTTTCTCTCTTTTCAATTTTCTGTTCGTGTTCAACAATGAAATATATAAGACGACTGTTCGCCTTTTCATATTTCATTGCGTTGCGTACATAGATTCTGATTGATAATAATGATATAACTAATTCTATTTTGGGGTGAGCAGTATAGTTATAGGAATGAAGTGTCAAAACTCTGATATTTGTAGCGTTAAGCGACAGCAGCTCAAAAATTCTTCTTATTATATAATTATTTTTATTATCATTTTTTCATTGGATTCATTTGTTATTTTCTTTTACTATTTGATCAAGGAATAAATGTTCATACGCACTCCTCCTAAAACAAACAAAGCAATGATGGAAAACGAAATTAACGCTAAAAAGGGAAAAGTCGTAAAATTATCATAGAGCAGAGCTGAACTATATGAAATAAAGATAGGACCAAAAAAAGATGCGTAAAAAAAAAAAAGGGGGGGGGGGAAGAAGATAGGATCTAAATGACTAACTTTACATATTCAGTCTGATAACGTGTACATCATAATTAGCGCTCACACATCCATTATCTTCATAAGTCATTCTCGAAGTGGATGTATCTGTGTCAGACATTCACAGGGTATTGACTTTACAACTGACTAGATGAGGTTTGTTTTCTCTTCTTCAGCTACAGGGTGTCAACTGCTCTCACCTTTCAAATGCTACAATCCCAATAGAAGGGCAATACACATTGCCACTTCATCTACCATGGCCCTGTAACATACAATAGATACGATCCATCTTACGATCCATTGTAACTCTTAGTACACGGTTTACCATAGAATTACGATTGATTTGAATCGTAAGATTCATCGCATCTGGCTAGATGGGGTTGTTTTCTCTTGTTTAGCTAACATGATGACATAGAAAGGCAATACATCGTCAATTGATCTACCAGTTCCCTGTAAGATCAAAAATATACGATCGATCTTACGATTGATTTCAATCGTAAAGGTGTATCTCACTTCTCGGAGACGTCTCTGAGAAGTACAGTCAGATACGCATCTACAAGTTTGGGTTTTTTCTATCCCAGAGACGTCTCGGAGACGTCTCCGCGCGTAAAAGCAAGCATGTTCATCTTTCCCGCGACTAACGAAACGTCGCGGAGACCCATGAAACTTCTCTGAGAGACCTCCAAGACGTCTCCGCGACTAGTCCCAAAACCGTCTAAAATCGTCTCAAACCCGTCCCAAACTAGTCTCAAATCCGTCTCATGGCAAGTGAGATACCACCGTAAGTCTATGGTAAACCGTGTACCTAAAGTTATACGATTGATCGTAAGATTGATCGTATCTCTTTTATGTAACAGGGCGCAGAGGTCATACCCAACACCCGCCGAGCAATACCAGGGGCTGTACCAACACTACTAGACAAGAGCAGATTCAATTCACCATTGTTGAATATCATCTTGAGTAAACACTTCTCATGGTCAGGCTTCACTGAATGCCTTTTGATTGAACGATCTGATTTTATTTTACCAATGTTCATCGATATTTTGAAATAGAGCACTGGTGTAAGATTTACTGTGTATCATCCTCCGGGGTGACTTTATGTATAGTTTGATAAAACAAGAGAAATCGTGCTCCTCCTGGCTACATAGTGTTGTCAATATTTGACGAGTTTTGCTGAAAAAGAGTTATGTTTTTTTTTTTGTTTTTCTTTTGTTTTTTTTTGTTCTGTGTTTTGTTTTGTTTTTTGCTTTTGTTTTGTTTTTCTTTTTCTTGGAACAAAATCCCCTCCCGCTCTTCCCGGATTCGCTTATGTTTCAAATTCTATACCGGAATCGAACTCGAATTTTAATTCAGATTAAACTTGATCTTTACGGCTCCGTGTCCTACAAGGGTTTGTCATTAAAAGTAATATTTATGAGGATATCTCGCTTTCACCCGGTGATAAATTCACCTACTTTTGAAAGATCCTGATCTTCTGTCAGCTCTACTTGGGGTAACGGAAATGTATGGGTGGATGTACACGGGTGTAGAGTGGGCAGGAAATTAACTACATGGATTTATGGCTCAAAAACATGATATAACACCAACATGACCGAGATGAGCTTGATTGCAAGGGGGTTATTCAAGCTTGGGGAGTAAGTGGACTGATTCATGGATTAGAAATGATTTACGCATTGTCCGGGATCTAGCCGATCAAATTGAACGGGGGGGGGGGGGGAGTTAGGGGTAAGATCACAAACAAGCTGAAGTACAAATAGAATACAGGAAACGTATATGATGTATAACATTTTGATACAAATAAGGAATTTTGTGGTGACCAAATATGAATAATATCGAGTGAGAGAGAGAGAGAGAGAGAGGGGTGGGGGGGTTGGGGTGGGGAGGTTGCGGAGAAATTGACGATAATATCTTGATCGATTTATATATGATTCAATCATCAGAACTAATTAATGATGTCTTAAAATGATAAATTGCACCTCAGATTCAACCAAGTCAACGTTGGCAATTTATCCGTCTTGATTGATCTTGTTATTAATGTTTTCCTGTTTTGTTAATATTTCTAATAATTTCTTAATGTCTCGTTAGAAACACGGATGTGTACGATTCCTAAGCTATGTTCCTTTTTCTTGATATCAAAATGCATTTTCAACTCTAGTTCTCGTGAAATCCTTTGAGTATATTATGTGATTTGTGTATTCCCCCCCTTTTATTTTTAAATTTGATTTAAACAAACGTATAATAAAGTCTTGAACTGTTGATTGGCTCGGACTTTTGAAATCACTCCTATGGCGCAATACAGGCAATATTGTTTTTTCTCAAATCATTTAGCCCAAGCATCAAGGATAAAAAATAGAACTTCTGATCAATATTGTGTTATAACATTTTTATAATTTTTTATAGCGGTAATATTTTTCTTGTGAGACCACTCTAAAGAGCAAGGAGTAAACAAAATCATTATTATAATCTAGAGGTTTCTGGTAATTAAATAATAACATACATGTACAATAAAAACAATGGACACGATGGACGAGAATCGGACCATTATTTCCTTTTCTTAAAAAAAATAGATTGTATACTTTTATAGAATTATTGTCTTGCTTTGTTTGACTATCCAGTGGTCCAATGCTAGTTCATCGTTACTATGAATGTTAGAATGATTACATAATAAAATAAAGATTTATGTTTGCATACTTGCTTAGGTACAGATGGTGCAATCTAATTATCCAGATGTTCCGAAGTTATATTCTTATTCATTATTATTTTTTTTTTTATACTAAATTCTTAAATATTTGTCTAACCTTTACATTTTGTATATCAACAACACTTCGGGTATGAATAAAATAGATCAAGACATTAAACGGATTGTAAAATTAAAAAGTATTGTATTTTAGCTATGATGAGGTAATTTTAACTCGTGGGGGTGGTAATAAAAACATACAAAACGAATGTTATGCCATGCGAAAATATATCGATAAATTGGACATTTTCCCAAATCATCTCCCACTTTGAATTGTCTTCACGATTCACTAATCAATTAAATTTTATGATGACTGTATGAAAAAACTGATGAGGCACAACTTTCTAAAAAATGACTTCTTAATTGTGATGGCTGAATGGTTTTTGGCAAAACTATACGCTTATAAATGTAACCACAAACTGACAAACTTATGAAATACAGTTGCAAATCAATTAAAACTTTGGATTACTACCGAAAAGGAGTAAAAGATGGCAGTTTTGTTCACCCACACAGCATTGATTTATAAAGCTGAGGTATATAGTTGCGGTAATTAAAAAAATAAAAACAATATTTCACATTTTAAAAATCTGGGGAATTAGAAAAGTTAATTTCAAAATAATTTTCTACATTTTCCTTCCATACATAATAAGGCAAATCAATAAAATGGTCAAAACAAATTAAAAATCTTATGTAACGGTCGGTATGCCTGTTTTATAATTAAAGTATTTCATAAAAGAGCATATAATGGATTTCGTTCATTTTTCTCACCGCTTAAACCGAGCCTTATGTTTGGCGCTTTTACTGAGATTGTGGAAAACGCCCGCGCAGCAATTATCAGTTTATTTTTTTCCTTTCTATAAATCCAAGGCGGGAAAAGTACAGTCCACTTACGTACAACATTCATGTGCAGACGGCATAATTACGTGGGAGAAATGACGAGAGATACAAAATTAATTGTCCATAATCTTCGCGCATCTTCGATCTTCTGTAGCTAGAATGACGCATCACATGAATCCTGTCCTTGGTGCTATATTTGAGCACCTGCGGGGATAACACATCAAATATACTGTCTTTGCACAAAGTCGGAAAGAAAATACGACAGTTCAGGTAGAGATGTTGATGTGGGGGGGGGGCACCATTCGCAGAACGAAAATCGATACAGAATTATGTTTGCTTTTTCATGTTTGCTAAAGTAGGGGTATCCAGATTTGTAAGACATTGAGTATCAAAAGCCTTTCTTTGACACTTGGAAATACTTTGACCTCTGTAAAAAGATATTTCTAAAGATTGTAATGACTATCTCAAATGAGTCTTCCAAGAATTAATGAAACTTAATAAAACTTATCCATTACAGTCATCTATATAGAAGTTTTCAATGGACAATGTAAAAATACAATAATAAGACCATAGGGGCATCGAGGATATAGAGACATATTGGCCCTTTTCTCGCCCCCTTCTCACCCCCTTCAAAAATAAAACCAGTTAGGGTGGTATCTCACTTTGCGGAGACGTCTCCGCGACGGATAAAAAGTATTAGAGACGTCTCCGCGACAGATTTCAAAAACTGTATCAAAGCACTTTCAAAGAACCGTCTTAAAGTAGTTTCCGCGATTCATGAAACGTCTCGGAGACGTCTCCGCGACAAGTTTTTGAAACTTGTCTCACAGAACATCCCCGAGACGTCTCTGCGATATTTCATACCACCCTTACCGTTATTTATCCATGTTGTGTTACGAATTTAAGCTATGATCCCCAAACAAATAATTCCCCTTTCAAATCGCCCACCCCTGAATAAGTTAAGATATCCATGCATTGATTCGTACAATGCAACCAGTTCACTATACACCAAACAAAGTATCCATTAGCGTTCTTGGACAATATTGTGTAACCTTCCAATTAATGGCCGTATGCTTGCGTGAGGTCTCCTGCTGTGGCACCAACTGTGCGGCTGAATTAGCCAACGCCGGAACCGTGAGGCTTCTATGACCTGAAACAGCTATGTTAATTAGATTTGAATCAAAGAGAGGCGTTAAGGTAATAATATTACGCTTAACAGCTAGCTTTATTATAAAGGATAAGTATAATGTATGCATACGATGTTCAACAACATGTAACAATATACAAAGTAGTCAATATACACAAATACAATGAAAGAACATGGATAAAACACATCTAGGAAACTGACATAGTTCAAACTGTCTTCACTCAACAAAAAAAATAAAATAATAATAAAAAATAAAAAAATTAATTTTTTCTTTTTTTTAAATGACGGTTTAAGTGACTATATTCTGAGTCGATTGGGTTAATTGGTCAAAATGTAAATAAAAAAATAGCGACTTGAATGGTATATGGCCCTGATAATACTAATTGAAGCTAAATGTGGTCAATTTGACCTTCATGTTTTAGAGTGTTGGATTGCAAAGAAAATGAATCCCCTTTTTGCAGGAATTGGTTATACTTCAAAGTCCCATTATGTCAAAAACAACTGGCGTAGTGCATCCCCTCACTAACAAAAGAATTCCGTCCTGCTCGACCGATTATGAATGCTCCATCCCCCCACTTACAAAAGAAAGGAATTCGTGTCAAAAACAGGCACAAATAAGTTATTTTACACCTTGAAAATAAAATTTTCTAATAATATCTGAATATTTTGAAATTATACGATTGTTGCAACGTTTTAAAAACGTAAAACTGTAAAATGTAAGAATAAACTGAAAGAAAATCGGCCAATATCCTCCTCAAAAAGGACGTACAATGCAACTTAGATCCAAAAGAAGTCGAAAGAGGGCGTGACTTGGAAATAAAAGCTGTACAGGATTGACTGTATAGAGAGGTCTAATAGAGTACAGTGGACACTGCCATAAAGAATTGTGATTTCATAATGCATCTTGAAATGCAGAGGACAGATCAAGTTATTGTAATTAATCAGAAACGTTCATTTAAAAACGATGTGCATCTTTTGAAGAAAAAATAGGTAAATAAAATAAATACTGTTTTCGAAGTCATTTAGTTTTACGAAAATAATGTAACCCTTGGACATTCTAGGATATTTTGTACCAAAATTTTTTAGCTTAGAGAAGCCGTCAGGGTCACATTTTTTTCACGGTAAAAACGATGGTGCTAAATTTGTGTTAAATTGAAACCACTGATGTTTACATACGGCAACTCTCATGGTGGTGTTGTCCTATATGAACACCAGTGGTCTTGATTTAATGTTAATTTAACACCAACGTTTTTGCAGTGTAGTCTTCACCCTTTTTTTATGGTTTACATTGGAAAAAAGATAAGGTAAGTATGATAAGGCTTTAATATAACTAAAGGCTTTATTTTTTTTTTTCAATTTCAACTCAGTTATAACACATTTATTTTGCACTGTCTTGGGTTGTTTGAATGTATCATATTATCCTACTTTTAAATAAGCCTTAATTTGGCACGTAAGCAACCGGGGTCTAATATAATGGCTTTGTTTCAATACTCATTTTTATGATGTGAAGTGTTTTCTCCCATGAACACAGATTAATTGCAATTGAGTTGTTGGTATACTTTGAATTTCATGTAGCGATGTTTGATATGAACAAACGTTTAAAAACCTCGACAAAGTTGAGAAATATTATATTAAATCAAGTTTGTATATACCATGTACATTTAATATCGTCATATTATTGACCTTGGAATATACATATAGATGCCGTGTTATTAAAACACAATTTGGTTTCTCTCTTATACAATTTAAAATGATAATGAATATTTTTTAATGTATTAATTTTATTACATTAAATAGAATAAACATACCAGTAGTATCAATATTCCAATGTCTGAATGACAAACGATATTATGCACGGTGTTTTCATCCACCATACATGACATCACATCTTCTAATGGGCCATGCATTTCATTTGTTTAGATTGATGGTTAAAGTAAACAGTGGCGGATGCTAATACTGCGGAACGTATATTAATTAGCCCCAAAGTCCTTTCTCTGTCAGAGCGGCGGCTTTAATATCGGCTATCAATAGACCTTGGGGAGATAATTAATTCAAGACGGATGGACTGAGGAAAGAGACAAAGGAATATGGATATATTCGTACAATGTAATATTAAATTTCTATTTTTCCCTGATCCTCTTCGACCTTCCCCATCTCTCTCTCTCTCTCTCTGTCCCTTTCACTCCCTCTGTATCTCTCCTTCTTTCACATTTTTTTCTCACTTACTCATCGTCATGTGCTCTCTCTGTAATTACCCCCCCCTCCCCCCTCTCTCTCTCTCATTCCTTATTTTGTCCTTCTCTCTCTCTTTCTTTCTCTCTGTCTTGGTTTCTCTTACACTCCCTATATTGCATCTCTTTTTTTTCTTTCGTCCCCTATATCTTTCTTTAACACAGTCTCCCCTTTCTTATTATCTCACATTCGCTCTCTGTCCGTTTTCTCCTACGGCTCTCTGTCCCTGACTCTCAACCCCGTCTCCATCCTTCTCCATTAGTCTCTCTCTCTCTCTCTCATCCCTATTCTCTCCTCTCATCTTAAAATTCAATATAAATAGATCGGTGTCTCCAGCATATAGGATTGGTTGTTATCTAATTAGCCTCATCATTATACTTGTTTTATTTCGAGAGGAGTCATGCATAATAATCTCTTTTCCGACGTTCAGATATAGATATAACGCTGTTGTAACAGAATTGTAGGGTGTGTAATTTAAATTAGAATATATGTTTCTAATATTATATTAATATACAACACAATGCATAAGATAAATGAAGGAATTGTTGCATTGATAATCCGACAATACTTTTAGCTTCAACCGGGATCTATTGTTTTCGAACGCCACGCTTCTTAAACTTAAAAATATAGCGCTGCTTTGTTTTTCATCCAAGCAGTCCATTGTGCTCGATATAAACGTGGATAGTTTTTGTTTTAATTATAACGTTGAACAATATAAAACTGTTCGATTCCAGACGAGATCTACCAGTTGCCATCCAGGAGAACAACTTATGAGGCACAACCATTGCCATCTCCCTTCTTTTTGTTTGTGGACAGAAAAAAGTACAAGACTAAAACTAGGGAATAGACCACTTTTTGCATGAAGGTGACAAAGCTACATAATTATATAGATACTCCTTCAGGATGATGGAACCTTGTCAAACAACAAACGTTTAGCTTCATGAGCGCAATTGATTTGCGAAATCTTCAGTGGTGGTTAGGTGTCTCTGGCGTTGCACAAGGATGTAAACACACTTAAGGTAAGTTATGGAAATGAAATTAAGGTAAAAACGATAATAATTCGAGATTACGTTCAAACGCTTTAATGTGACCTAATATCGATGAATAGAAAAAATTGATGACGTTTTTAGGCCTTTATAATTATACGAGGGCACAAGCTCTGTCTACAGTATTCTACGGATAATCATGTTCCGAATTAGTGCAATAATTTATACAAGGTCCCTTTCATTTTGACGATTTCATTGGTGTCTTTTTTAAAGTTCACCTAAAAAATGTTCTCCCTAGATAAAATATAATTGTTCTACTTTAGAATCTTATAATTTTGTATATATCTGCATTTTATCTACAATGCTTTTCTTTGAAACACTCAATCAAATTTGGTGTGTTGAAATAAAACAATAAACGGTAAATAAAACAGTCCATTCAGGCTACACTATTCTAAATCATGATTGATGGAAAATCTATACACTGTATTTTCTTAATTCCTATAATCTACCCTATATGTATTCCTTCAGTGTATCTCATGCGCCGTAGTATGGGGAAATATATTTCTTTGAGATTTCTTGTATATAAAAACTGAAGCTGAATACTGCTACTTTCTTGCATCGCTTGCATTTCTTGTTGATGTTGATGCTGTTTGTGATGATATTATTTATCTAAACGTCATGGCTATCTGTTCTTTATTATTGAGAATGATTGCTTTAAATGTGATTTTCTTGACTTGAACTAAAAGTCTTTATTTTTCTAGTTTTTATTTAAACTGAAAACTAATGAAATAAATTAACCAACACATTTTGTGGAATAAAAGGTATTAAAAGCAAAGAAAATAACTCAAATTTTCCCTTTTAATGATTATGTTACTGAACATACAGCTATGAAATGCTCACCTTGAAAATATCAAAGAAAATACAAAGACTGTTTAATAAATACGTCGCCCAAAATTTGTATCAATACCGCCCTCAACTATGTGTTTGATGCAGGTGGGGATGTTGTTGTTGATGTTTTTTTTTATTTCTACGTCGTTGTCATTCATGAGGTGGGATGATGTGGGGACCAAGAGAATATTACGAGCCAAGATTGGTTTTCACTGGGTTTTATTTTAGCTAATTAAATTGCTTGTGACAAATAACAACAAATAGAAACATTGTAATGTATTATGTGTCATTATATTATTGAAAGAAAATTTTAACAGTATATAGCTTTTTCGATTTTTCCTCCACTAAATGTACATCAAAATTAATGTTGTGTATGTAAATGCTTTTGAGTCGCGGATCACACAATTCGTGACGTCATACAAGGCTGTTATCCACGGGTTTCGCTGATACCGGACAGTTTTTCAAATGTTTCTGTTCGTTGTCAACGAAACCTGCGGTTACTGCCTTCGGACAGCGAAAAGGAATCATCTTGATGCAGTATTAGTAAGTGACATATTGAAATTTAGAGGCGCCACGCACGTATGTGTAAGTATATGGTTTATCTTTTTAATAATGTTAAAATGTATACGAGTCACAGACATTGAAAATGTCAAGATAAAACTTGAAGAAAAATGCCCCAGATTATTTATATAATAATGTTGTATGAACAGGAAAAAAAAAATAGGTCAGATTTAATAAATTTTGAAAAAAAAAAGGTTATCGCCCATAATTTGTAAAAGTACATAATTCGTTTTCAAAATGTAACTAACAACAAGGAAATTTTATAAAATATTTCAAAGGCATATTATTGTTGCGAAATCCTTTTTAAATTTAATATGTTTTTCGAATAAGTATATTTATTTATAACTGTGGTGTTTTTCAATAAATTTTACTTTTGGGTTCATGATTACTTTTCAACGGGGTTATCTTAACGGTATTGTGCTAGTTTAGGTCCCTTTTTGTGTTCCAGTACGTGAATCTGCTTTCCTTTGGGTACTTTACGTTTCTGATCATGTAGATATCTTCTGATAGCTCCAGATCCAGATCTGTGCTTCCGCTTCGAAAGAGTCGAGCTCGAATTCCCGAGGGATTGTTCATGCCGTTTTTCATGTCGATCTCGGACATTGCCGCAGGTTTCTGATTTTGTCCGGTCGAAAAACATGCTTCGGATAGTCGCATTGGGGACCGCAACCGGAATCCGCGATGGTTTGGGTGTTGGCGCAGGCGTACATTGAGAATCAACACGGTGTGCAGGCATACCTTGTGAATCAGTAGGGCGTGCAGGCGTACACTGAGAGTCAGCAAGGCGCACAGGCGTGCCCTGAGAGTCTGCACGGCGTACTACGCTTGTAGCTGCGCGTGACCAAATGCGTGACCAATTCTTCCGCGGCGGCGTTTTCTCCTCCTCTTTGGGAGAATCCGTCGAATTTGTCGGAGAACTTCTATGCTGAGATCGTTGTTCGTTTATTCGCTGTATTTCTCGCAATCTGTTTTGCTTTTCCACGGTCTGTTTTAGATCCTTTATTTGGTTGTTCATGTCTGTAATTTGTTCTTCATGTCTCTCCGCCGCTTTTGTGATTTCATCCTTAATAACCATGCGAGTGTTCGTGCTCATCAGCTCGTTCTTCCTCATCTATATGAGAAAAAAAAGGACGAAGGAGAAGAAGAATAAGAATACGTTATTGCAATGACGAATAAGAAAATTGATTAAAAGCCAACTATTAAAAACAACTTTTAAGATAAAGAACAGTAGCCTAAGTAAAAGCACTAAAGGGCCAAATCGGATATTTAATCCGCAAATCGTTGGAGAAAAAGAAGAAGAAGAAAAAAAAAAGCGTTAAAATAAATAATCATCTATATTCAAACCAAAGCATGACCATTGCCCTGTAACACAAAGACTTACGATCGATACAAAATTAGGAACAATTTTTATCTCGACAGCCTCATTTGGAACGCAGGTAAAGCCATGGATTAGAATTAGGATATGAATAAGTTCAAGGTTATGGTTAGGGTTAGGATTAAGATCGTCAACTTTGAAGCACTCTGTCCATGATGAAGGCTACTTAGAAGAAATCAGTCGTAACTTTTTTTTTATCGATGGTAAGTATTTGTGTTATACAGGGCACATATCTTAACGTAATGTTCTTACCATTTCGTTAAACATGACATCGAAATAATCCAGAAGGACTTTAGAAGTTCGACAACCGCTACGAATCGTCTGAACCATGTTATATGACGTCGTCACAGACAGTTGTCCTGCGGATGATCCCGTACCCGATGACCCCTGGTTCTCCATTGACCCATTCAAAGAGTAGCTTCCACTGGACTTTGGCTTTGAGCGGGAAGCTGCACTCTTCGATACTGGACGTCGACTTGTGATGGATACCTCGGCTAAAATTGTACAAGATCAGAGTTAAAGGGAAGCTCTGGACCCAAATAAGTTGCTTTTATAAAAAGCAGAAAAATGAGAAAAACAGATTAAAACAAGTTTGAAGAAAATCGGACTAATAATGAGAAAGTTATGAATATCTTTATGATGCACAACAAATTGATCGCTATACCAAATTGGCAACAACTGTGATGTCACAGGGGCACAACTTTTCGTGCATTTTCTATATGGTTTTCTTTTTTAAAATCTTTGCTTTTTGTTTTGCTAGAATATGGACTTAACAGCCCAGCTTTTTGAGAGCCTCCACAGAGATATAAAAAAAAAAGAAAAAAAAAAAGATCCCTTCAAGGAGTCCGGGAGTTAGTGGCGAAATGAGGATAAAATAAAAGATGGATTGCGATGATGAATAAATGATTGGTTACATGATGGAGAATTTAATTATGGACGTGACATTTCCAGCTTCCTCGTTCATCATCCGGTCAGATATTTAATAGTTATTATATATTTTGGTAGGGTCAGGGAACTCGAGAAACCAAGCAGCTCGATTGACCTTTGAAGTTTAAAGTATCTCACTGCCCGGAGACGTCTTCGCAACGGAAGTAGAAATATCATTTCATTCATTCATTCATTCATTCATTGCATGGTTTATTTGAAAAAAAAAAACAAACATATGACACACATACAGCAGCTAAAAAGCTGAAAAGTATGCGTTTACAATAACATACCCCCTATATTTATCCGTCTCCGCGACGGATAAAAAAGTAGTTCCCGCGATTCCCACGACTCATGAAACATCGCGAGGATTGAAAAAAACGTCTCCGCGACAAGTTTCAAAACCCTCTCAAAGTAGTTTCCGCGAAGCGAAGTACTTTCTCTTTAACGAGCTCCCTCTTTTTTTCTTTTTTTTTACCAATCAGCTTAGGCATATATTAAAACTGTTTCAATGGTAAGCAACCAGGGGAAACTTCATTCGAGAAAATAAAGGTTCAAACTAACCCCATTCTGGATCCATTACCCCCTTTCGGGTCGATTATTAACCCAATACAAGATGTATTGTATTCATTTATTACCAATATTGCAAAAAATATACATAAACAGAATTCAATATATGCATTTGGTAAATGGAGCCAACAAAAGCTAAAGCTAATCTTGGTTAATCAGATGTAGGGATTGAAATATTTCACTCAGATTAGCATTAGGGCCCGTGCCAATAGACCCAGCATGTGATTTCTTTGAATCTTCAAATTCAAAATTGTATCCCAGGAAACAAAGACCAAATAAAGTCCCCCTCCCCCCCCCCAAAAAAAAAAAAAAAAAAAAAAAAAAAAAAAAAAAGGAGATAAACAAACTAGTCTATTTTGAATCGGTAAAGAGCTTATTGCCTTCAATTTCTAGTATAGGTTCAATGTTTTATTTCTTTTCGTATTAATTAATACATGTAATACAGAAAACATAATTATTATTCACATGTCAACAAAGGTAGTAACACACGCAAACTGCTGAGTGTATTTTGTATCAAATAATTAATCTAATAAAAAAACAAAACAAAAAGAAACAAAAAAAAAAAACAACAAAAAAAAAAGCACAACATCAATATAACTTATTCAGTAAAACAACGAATAACGCAATTTTATATATTTACCAGGTGTTTTCCTTCCCTCCACTAAGTTGATCTTGTCTGAACTATGACTTTTATTTTCGGTTTCTTCTGGATTAGTACTTTCTTCTTCGGCTGCTGTTTCATCTTCTTTTTGTTCTTCTACAGATTCACTGCAAAGGGAATAAAAGTAGTCATCTAGGATTCACATTGGATTCTGTTAAACATTTGATACTTTGGAAACAAACATTCAGTTGCAAAAAAAAAAAAAAAAAAAAAAAAAAAAAAAAAAAAAAAAAAAAAAAAAAAAAAAAAAAAAAGAAGAAATAAATAAAAACTCACACGTTTTGTGGATGACAAAATAATTACTACGAAAGTAAAAATACCATTCATAGTATAGCGATTACGGAGCGGGGTGTTTGCAAATGACATTTAAACGAAATTTTAACGAATGTAAAACCTTTCGAAGGAAAAAAAAAAAAATAGAAATCAAGAAACAAAATATAATGGAAAAGATTTTATGTGAAAAATGTAAATATGATATTTATGCCTACATTTTAATGTCATCAGCCTCAAGAGATGTAACCCTTTCCTTTACCGGAGTTTTCATACGTGGAGGGGTAGGCTTTTCTGGAGTCTGTTTCCTCTTAGTACCTTCGCTCCAAGCCTCTGGAAAAGCCTGCAACTCAACTGGTTTACCGGCTTTTCCATGGACAACACCCATTCTTGTTTTCAAAATGAAACACCCCCAAGGAAAATCTGGTCTGTATTTTTTAAACTTTGTCCTAAATACGTCAATGCTTTACACTGACATTGTTATGTTTACCTTTTCGTCTTTCTGACATTTGGATAATTAATTACCATAGAGACACCCCCTTGCGCATGCGCGCTTTTATAATTTACATTGTTACGTCGTTCTGAGACTCGATGTCAGTAGCGTACCATTGTTACGTCAGTTATACTGCGCAGCGCGGCCTTGCTGGCATTTTTCTGACTCCCATTTCACGTTTGGTGTGTCTTCTTCTTCTTCTTCTTCTTCTTCTTCTTCTTCTTCTGCTTCTTCTTCTTCTTCTACTTCTTCTTCTATTTTTTTTTTATGGGGGGGGGGAGGTGTTACTTTGTTTATAAATATTTCTTGTCCCTCTTTTTATTGCTCCTATCATTGCTTTTGTATGAATTCGTTCTGGTTAATTTATAAAATATGCAAACAAAAAATTAAATAAAAAAAAAATAAACGGGTTTGCTAAAACCCCTTCCCTCCCATCAAAAAGCAAAATAAATATTGAAGAAAAAAAAAACAGCAAAAACATAACCGTTTGTCTAGATAAAAAGAAATATATCCTTCTCCTCTTTTTTTTTCTCTTTCTCTCTCACTACCCCCTCTCTCTTTATTTCTTTCTTCTCTCTCTCTCTATTGCTATTGATGATAATAGAGAAAGACCACGAGGGATTTGCGCTCGAGGTTCAGTTCCAAAATAGCAGGCATCAGAAAACGAGACATCCATACCCCCTTTCCGCGTGGTTGCGCACAACGCTCATTTGGCATCCAACCCTCATTTCTAACTATCCCGAATTCTCACAACAGAAACCCTATGGACTACGATGATATTTAACGTTTGAATACATTATCATCTCTGCTGTTTGACTTCTCAAAGCGCGATTAAGGCTATTCTACGAAAATCAATTGATGAGATCTCATCGAGGGATAACTGAGCATTAAATTTATCGATGGCAAAAATTTGATTGATTTAACGTCGTCTAAGTACGCCTCAAATTAGAGAGAATATAATGATCTCAACACGCATCGGTTGAAACAGTCGAAAAATTATCAACTTTATGACAATGGCGGGAAGGATATTCCATATTATGGTGATCGTCTACATAGCTGTGATCTTCTGGACTTCTTATTCGAATGCATTTTCATCAAATATTATAGTTGGTGAGTATACAACTCGAATTAATTTACGGATTGCTTGAATGTTTTCAACAGAATAAGAGAGTAAGAGAAAAGAAAGACAAGCTTCCCAAAAATACGTCTATACCATTCTTCATGGAGGAAAAAAAAAGTATAACAGGTTGTTATTTGTTCAAAAAGATCGTTTTTTATGATATTGTTCAAACGTAGAAGTACGTAAACAATAACATAATTTTGGAATGTTTTTTTTTGTTTTTGTTTTTGTTTTTTTTTTAAGGAGGAATTTCTACAATTTCACACGGGTAGACATTGCAATTAACAATATTTAAAATATGTTAAAAATGCCCTATGTTGCATTGCATCTCATCTTTTGAATTTAATTTAATTAAAGTAAATTTCATATTCAGGTAAAACTATCATTCCGCTTTAATATACAAATTATAAATCAGCAAAAGAGCTCTTTCTATAATAATTGTTTGTTGCCCATAAATTAGATATATGTAATACATTTGGTAGGCTCTGGTCATATTCGAAAAATGTATGTGAACCGTGCTCGTTTATATTTTATACATGTACAGGTTACTAGGTCCATATTCATAGCCTATCAATGATGCCAATAACAAGACGTGTTTAGCATACATCTGTGCCCTGTAACATAACCGAGATACGATCAAACTTACGATCAATTTTAACTTTTTATACACAGTTTACCGTAGATTTATAATTGATATAAGATGGATCGTATCTTTTATGTTACAGCGTACTTGGGCCTGAAAAGATACTAATATGGCTCAAACCGATAAACAAGGACCAAATCCTGGTTTCCAAAACATGCATTTTATTCAATCTCACTTCCACAAATCTCGCACATTTTGTAGAAAAAGAAAAAGTAAATATAATCATAATAATACAATTACAAGCAAAAAATGTGCAAATAAAGCCCACATATTTTTTTCTAGAAACATTTATCCACTAATCATTTTGTTAAATAAACTCCGTTCTGTCACGTGTTTGTTAAATTATAACTGTTATTTATTGGATATAAAGTTTTATTGAAATGTAGAAATGCAGTAGTTCTGGCTAATATAATCCCTTTAGGCTTATTCTAAAAACAGTCTTAGAACTATCATCACTGATCATCATCCATATTGAAATATGTAACGGTTAATACATATCTAGAGTATTTATCATTGAAAATTACAATTGTAATCTAAATCTTTCTAAGTCAATATTCCATTAATGATTAACACAATTTCTTTTTCTTTCTTTGTTCCAACTTAAGGTGGAATATTCGATAAATACCAAGATTTCGGGTTTGAAAAAGGAATAATCTCACACAACACCCAGAAAAACAAGACGAATGATTTCAAGTTCATGGCCTATGCATTGCCAGCTCTTCTCAAGGATACATTCAACGTTACACGAAGATGTAAGTGTAATTTCTTTATTCTGATGCATGAACATGATATACATAATACTGATGCTATATCTACATCTCCTGGTTTCCTCCTCTCCGCATTCACATAAATGGTCGAATGATTACAAGATCATGGCCAATGCACTGCAAGCTCTTCTCAAGGATACATTCAACATCACACGAAGACGTAAGTGTAATTGATTCATTTTGATGCATGAACATAATACTTAAGCTATATCTACATCTCCATATTTCCCCCTCTCTGCATTCGCATAAATGGTCGAATGATTTCAAAATCATGGCCTATATGCACTGCACGCTCTTCTCAAGGCTACATTCAACGTCACATGAAGACGTAAGTGAGATTTTTAAAAATTCATCTTAATACATGAACAAAATATATTGAAGCTATATCTATGAATTTACGATTAACATTTGAAAATTCCCTGCCGAAAAAAAACAAAAAACACAGACTCAATCACACAGTATGTCCAAACTGTGAATACTGCTGCAAACATATCAACACTGTGAAAATAGTCCAAGTCCATACAGTTCTTGCACTGCAAACACAGTGTGAAGGACTTGGACAATGTGTTCGCAGAGTCGACAGTGTGTATTTAGCCAATTTTCACAGTGTCGGTACTGGAAACAGTACAGAACAATGTGAACACACAGTGTCACAGTGTGTTCACACCGTGGGATACTGTGTTTCTTCTAGCAGGGAAGTAATTTCGGACAAGGGTATTAGATTCGGACTCGACATATGATTTGGCATAGATTACGCGATTTGGGACTTATATTAACAACAAATTTTGATTAGAGAATCGAGCAATTGACCTCAGTTTATTATGAACTATCGACCAAACTCGAATCAAATACAATGAAATTAGGCATAGGTTTAGAGCGTCATGTGAGAACAAATGGAAACACCCACTTTATTTGGATGTTTATCAAGTAACCTTTTCAGATGACTTGACTGAAAAGATGATGAAGATTCAAGATTCAAGAAGAAAAATAAAGACCAACCAGAAAAAAAAAATTAAGATAATTTTTTTTTCCATTCAGGTGATAAAAGTTTTTAGTTTGTTTGTGTTTTAAATGTTTGTTTTTAATATATGATTGTATCATTCAATTTTTTGGCATATATTTTTTATGCTTTCGAAAATATATTAAATTATTAAAGTGGCATTGAAGTTCCAATTCGACAGGTTATGCATGTTCAATCACCACTCTCTGTCGAATTAAAAGAAGTATATCGCAAGACCACATGTTTTCCCTTTAAGTGCCACAGCTCTTCTAAGAACGGGAGTTCTAGGCCCGTATTCCATAAAATATACTTAAGCAGTTTGTCTTAAGTCTAGGTATTTTTGTCCAGAAATTTTTGTCCAGAAAAAAATTGCCTTAGCCTTTATTCCAAAGAGTCAAGCACTTTGTCTGAGATCATGAAGAACTAAGCAAAAGTCTGAATTTTATTAATGTTGTCATGTTTGATTTGTGGTCTCAAATGAGCTTGCCATATAATCAACATCCAAGTTAAGGCATTAGGTAGTATGCTTAAAGTTAGGATAAAATTCTCTTTTCTTACGTGCGTATTTGTATAGGCGAAACTCCATTTAAGACTTTTGACTTTATAGCCGAAATCTTAGAATTTATGATTAACTGTCAAATATAGGCTAAGGCAAAATTAATTTTAGCAAAAAAGATTTTTTTTTTTTTTTTAATGCTTATGTTTTCTGCTTAAGTCCAACATTTATGGAATAGGGGCCCCGGGGTTAGGGGGCCTCACTATGGCAGTGGGAATATTGTTGTAAACATGAACTATGTAAGTGAACGAAAATTGGCAAGATCCAAATGTAACATTTCAACATTTCCAAACTTAAGTGGTTTTTTAAACTATCCACCAAAGAAAAGATCAAGCTATGATCTTCTCAGAAAAAAACACAAAAGCAAAACAAAAAACAAAACAACATTACAAATGCGATTAAATCTTTAGTAAGCCTCTATGAAATTATAGAATCCTAGAATTTAAGAAATTGACATTCTGTGAACCCTGACCTAACTATTCCAAAATCTAATAAGATCTTCATTAAATACAAATATCAGCTTTTAGACTATAGGCCTAATTATGTTCAATGACCGGCTCAGGAAAAAAAAAGAAAGAATAAATACCATTACAATAAATGCCATTCAACCTCCCTCTTAGTCCTTTTTATTATGTTTTAATCTTTCTATTCAATATGTGATTGTTTGTCTACCAGTATTCTTCATTCTGTCCCGTTCATCACAGCCATCTCATCCTAATTCTTCCCTACTGTGTTATAGCAGCAACCCTAGTCCCTTGGTATCGCAAGGAGGAGATGCAAATCTGAGCATGAATCTTTGATACATCTCCTGAATATTTGATGAACTCAATGCCTCATCTCGGTCATATTGATTTCCCTTGTTACCTGACCTGCCATCACGCCATGTTATAAAAACGACTATTGCCTCCTGCACCTACCAATACCATCATTATCATCGTCGCACAATAAAACAACAACTACCCCAGAAGATGAGCGATAGAGACGTGAAAGAGTCATGATTCGTAAATAGTGATAATTAAAGAATATTTTGGTGCCATTAGGGGTTTGGTGCCATTATAATACGACTGTTTATCTATCAACCCTGTGATAGGTTAGGATGTGAAGTGGAAATATCGGATAGATATCTTTTTGGCTGTGCCTAATTTGAAAGGGAATTGGAGGAAATGTATTGAAGAATATGCATATTAAAAACGATATGACTTACACTCTAAAAAATAAAATGATGGAAAGGGTAAATCACCCTTTAAAGGGGCCGAGGAGTGACAGCTTTTTTCAAAAAGGGTTGAAAATGTGACATCCTTTTATTTTTTATAGTGTATTTCAAAATAGAAATGGGAAACAATAAATACAAATACAAAGATATAACAGAGCTTTTATTATATTTTTTGGGGCACATTTCCTTCCCATTATTATTATTATTATTTTTTTTTTTTAGCTGAATTGATTTTAAAAGCCATGTGTCCTTATATGTGTAACAATAATACAAACGAACTAAATAATTTTGTGTATAATGTAACGTCAATTATCGTGGAATCACAAGGTAGATGAATTGCTCATCGAAAGAATATTTATAGGCCTTCAATGGAGATGATAGTTCATTATTACAAATGAAGCTGAATGATCATGAGACCATTTTTATAGTTAATTTAAAAAAGAAAATTATACCAACTTACAAAATATGCAGCATATCGAGCATCGGACTCAGAATGGACTCATTCTCGTAATGATGGAAAATTAATGTTCGGGGAAAACAACTTATTTTCTATCGACCATCCAATAGAAAGGTCAAAGTTGATAGCTGGCCGACGTTTCACGATTCGACGAGGCGCGCAACCCTCATCATTCCCAGGTAGAACAATTAAATGAAAAACAAATGAGCAATACAATGAGTGTCATATTATAAATCATCTAAGAATATCGCTCGTCTCTACAGTCCCACGGGATGAATTTCATGTGATGGTTTCCATAAATCATGTGCATACGAGATGAGTCAGGAGAAGATACTTGGCCGCATGGGTGAGATGGATTGACGATGGATCTTCTATATCCTCTAAGTTGCCTGAACGTTGGTACATGGACTGCAGCAGAAAGATGAGCGGGTCAATTTACACAATTTAAATTTCGTTTCGTGAGCTGTGCCATTGAATAAAGATTAGAAAAAACAGGAAAGTCGTCACTATTTCTCTGTTTTGTTTTTCTTTTCTTAACAGGCCTTTCCCTATACGCTGTACTATGCCACGAATATATGAAACCCTTGATGAAAAAAAAAATGAATGTTCCACGCTGATATCAGTTAACTAGAAAATTTTCTTATCTAGAAACTATTATATCTTTGTAGAGTGTCATTAAATATTCTTTCTTAATAATAAAATAGATATTTTGTAACGAAAACTTATTTCTAATGAGCGGAATCACTTGGTCTAACATTTTATTATAAAGACTGCACAACTCTAGCGTTTTATTGGGCAATATTGTTCCGTCTGATATAACACTCTGATAACGGGTGGCCATTTAAAGATGGGTGTGTTTGCCAACCCTCCAGCCCTACGTCAACTGTACTTCTTGATCCCGTATGTATGTCAGTCCAAGACTGACATAGGTCTAGTCCTACGCCAATTGATAATTAAACTTCTCACGAGCCGAATCAATATTAGTTTTATTACTTGCAACTTACAAGACTAGCTTTTTTCTTGTTTTGTTTTGTTTGTTTTTTTCTTCCCAGTTTGCACGTTGTCTGGTTGTACGCCAGGAACACTCTGATACGCCCGTTACCACGATTAACTTGATCTCTAGCCTATATATTTACATGTAGCTACTAGTCTACATATATTTTCATTTTATATGAAAGCTGTAAAATCACAAGACTATTTAAAAAAAAATTTCCGTCTTCTTTGTCCTAGTATGCACACTGTACGCCAGAAACACCCTGATAACCGGCGGCCATTCCAAGATAGGATGTCTTCCGACCTTCCAGTCCTACGCCAACTATTTCTTGATCCCGTATATAACTGTAAGCCAGTCCAAGACTGATATGGGTCTCGATGTGAGTAACAGTGACTACTTGGTGTCCATGATGCCAGCTCTAGTCCCGCCCGTTGAGGATTGTGTCAGGTTCTTCAAGTGGGCGAAGTTTGCCTACGTCTACAGTACACCAGAAGGTAGTCTTATACCATCATTGTCTTTAATAGACCTTGGTTCATTAAATACTCGAAAGCCATTTGTTCCTTCTTTCCTTTCCTCATATTCTGGTGCCAAGAAAAGATAATAATTTGTACAATGAAGGAAACCGACCAGAGGTGTTCCGTTGTGATTCGAACGTGAGACCCCTTGATTTTTAGACAGGGCTCTTCCGACTGAGCAATGGTGAACCCAGGTCATTTCTTTTTTATACGAGATATTTAATATGTTATAATTGTACATTGCATTTCCAGTGACGGATACAGGATTTAGAAATACAGGGGGCGCATGCCAAAAATTTGGAAATAGGGGACGCAGCCGAAAATCATTAAATTTTAACATGACTTTGTATAGTCAATGAGTGGTTTTCAAATTACAAGCGTCCCCTGAGCCCCGCCTGGATCCGCCACTGCATTTCTCTGAATGTGGTTGGACCATCAAATGCTCTTCTTTTTTTCTTTTCTTTTTTTTTTAATTTATCGATATTTAAGATAAATCTAATGAAATTTGACTGAGATATCACTGAGTATGAAGTAAATAGGCCTAATATTTAATAGTAATTTATTTAGGGATCTACAGACTATATGGAACATAAATATTGTGTATAATTATGGTGGAAAATAATTATCACCACACAAAATATTACATCAGTAGATCATTCTAAGGGTGTGTGGTTTTCTTATTATCACTATTACCGGCGGCATGATAACTTTACATAATTATACATCCATAATCAACCGTTTATAGGCTTACAGAGATACCAGACTCTTGCAGCTAGGTTCCCTCCGAAGAAATACGACATTGTCGTTCGGCGAGTCGGATCCGAAGTTGAGACCCGAAAGCTTATGAAGAGCTTTCGGGATTCTGGTCGGCATCGGATCATATGTGACACATCGGCAAATGCAACACGCCTTGTTCTTAAACAGGTGATTTCTGTTCCTGTTTAGAGCATCAAATACTCTTTGGATTATAAATAATAAGTGCAGTGTATTTTTTCAAATGAACATGTTTCAATACAAGGGAAAGTGCATGTAAATTAAACTAGAGTAGCTTTAGTTACTAGATTTCAATAGTATCACAATTAACATAATGACAATAATGGCGTAAATATTCATAGTATGAATGACATCGCCGTATAAACTATCGAAAAAGCAACAGCAAAATGCGTTTATTTTTAATGTATTAAAACGATACAGTATGATTACGTAAAATGAAGCAAATTTATGCAGGATTTGTATACTCACTAAGCTAAAATAACTTATATCTTTTTAATCTTGTGTCTTCTGTACTTTATTTTATGCTTCAAGGCGAACGTTTTAGGCATGATTACATCATCATTCCATTACATCTTCCTCGATCTGGTGAGTAAGTTTAAATGTACATTTTGATTTTTTAATAATGATAATGAACCAGGAATAAAGCTTTCCCTGTAATTGCTTGCATTGAACACTACTAATCCGTATTGTGTAATCAGAAATATGATGGAGTGACATACACTGTTCGTCATAAAGGTGGAATATTTTTTTCTGGCTCAATCGACATTATGTTGCTCCGTTATTAATTTCTTGAATGTGTTTGTCACCGCTTTCACTTTCTGGGATCCTGGGTATATCTTGGACGTTCCCTTAACCCTTCCCGGGGATTTTTGTTCAAAAAAGTTTGTCACCCCCAGAAGATGGCCATTTTCGTCATTTTTTCTTATTTTTGGGGCCCTTTTTTGTTTACGCGACCCACCAAGGCCCCCTCAGTCCTACCCCAAGGAAACACGTCTGAGGTGGAGATTCGTTATTGTTCTTTAAATTAATTCTAGATTTATGGTTACAGGCTCGACCCTTTTGTCTAGGGGAGGGGTCAACATTTATTTTGATTGGGGTTCAACATTCATTTTATTCATTTTTACACCATGGAAATTTCTATCTTCCCTAAATTGTAATGTAAAATCTCAACCAAACATAAATCAAAATAAAATGTTATTAATAATGACTATTTACAGCCTTGTCATCAAGGCTAAACAAAATTTAAGGGGAAAATGATGATATTTAAGGGTTAAAGGTGGTTTTTCATTTCTTTTGTTTTCAGCATAAAGATGGAATAAAATATTCCGAATTTTCACCAATCTCGTTTTTTACTTCAACCCCTCCCCTAGACAAGAGACCTAAGCCTGTCCCCAGAAATATAGATTTAACTTAAAGAACAATATAAAACAATACACCTCAGTCGCGTTTCCTGGGGGTAGGACTGAGGGGGGCTTGATCGGCCGGGAAAACAAAAAGGGGCCCCCAAAATGAGAAAAAATGACAAAAATGGGCATCACGGGGGTTGACAAAACTTCTTTGGAAAAAGGTCCACGTGAAGGGTTGGGAGAATGTCCAAGATATAGCCAGGGTCCCAAAAAGTAAAAGCAGGGACAAACATATTCAAGAAATTAAAGTCAGAGCAAAATCATGTCGCTATAGCGGCAAAAAAATATTCCACCTTTATGACGGACAGTGTACAAGAACGTAGGTTTGTCCTAGTATACGGTATATGATACAAATAATGCGGGATTAAGAACTGATCCTTGTGGCACACCACTCAACTCTCAACAGGCCGAAACAAGTAGGTTGTTTATATGCACACGGAAGTCACACAGTAATGCTACAGTCACACAGACACTTACGTATAGTTACGTTTTTGTTGTTTTATCCTTATTTCATCTTCTATTCTATCATTTCTCATGTTTTTCTTTATTTTATTGGATGAACGAAATTATCACTATTACCACTGCCGACTATGACGGGAAGGCATCCGTGGGGATCCGTCACAAAAGAAAATAATTTTTGGACGCAACGGGACGTAACTATACGTAAGTGTCTGTGTGACTGTAGCATAAGATTTAGTCTTCTATTGTTCTCCCATATACCACTCAACCCTCCTCTTCTCTGCTTATCCGGTTGTCACATCTGATAGTACATGGCATGTGCATGCTATTTAGCTTATACGTTTCATTGTAGCCACCCTGGGCCAATTTCTGAGATTCCAAAATTTTGACGGCAAGGTATTACAAAAACCTCCTGTGTGTCGTACATGTTCCGTGCATGTTTTTGAAAAGAAGTACGTTTTACGTAGAACTTTTATACCAAATCAGCCTTTATGCTGCAGTCACACAGACACTTACGTATAGATACGTTTGTGTTGTGTTAATAATCTTATTTCATCTTCTATTCTCTCATTTCTTATGAATTTTTTTGTTTTACTGGATGAACGAAATTATCAATATTTCCACTGCTGACTATGACGGGTAGGCATCCGTGGGGATCCGCAGAAAAGAAAATAATTTTTGGACGCAATCGGACGCAACTCAACGTAAGTGTCTGTGTGACTGTAGCATAAGAGTTACACAATGTACGTACTACTTGATCATGTAATCTTCGCATTGTTTGCCTCTAGGATTTAGCAGACGTGAAGATGGATGACTTTCTATTCGGAGGCATGAATGTGACTGGTTTCCAACTGGTCAATAAGACTGACCCCTACTACAAGAGTCTGGAGAAGATGTGGAATATACGACAGGCATTCCTCACGCAAGGCAACGAGACCGTCGACCCCTCACAGGATGATAGTCTTCTAGTTGACCGCCAACTAAAGGTAATTACAAACTAAATGGTGATCATCTCTTTCCATTATACGAGTTAAAAAAAGGAGTTTAAATTAGGGTTTAAAATGATTTCTTAAAAAGTTGATGAAATCACCATGTACGGGAGGGGAGGCCCACGAGGCCGATTTTTCTCATATTGAATTTTGCAATATACTACTCGGCCTCGTGGGAAAAATACTCGGACTATTGGGAATCGGACTCGTGGGAAAAATACTCGGCGAGTGATCATTTTACGTTAATTCGAAAGTGCGTAAAATCCATCTTTAGAACTTCAGAAAAAGTGATTCCTTTGTTGATGTTATTAAGTTTTTGATTATGATTGAGGATGTCATGTGGATCCCGAAAATACAAGTTCGATAATTCCGGGGGGGGGGGGGGTGTACATGGAAACCATTCCTTAATATTTAGTTTAAACTATGACTTAAATCACCTGCTGTTTCATTGTCTTTAAAGTCTACATACCATTCGATTGCATAGTCCAGATTCATATTTATAATTATTACATTTTCATTCTAATTATTTCCTTGTCAATTGGTAGACGATGACGGCAATGACGTTCGACATGACCCGTGTGTTCTGGGAGACGATCAGCATGTTGAAGAAGAATCAACGACTACCAATACTCACGCAGAGGGGAGTAAGAGGGTGTGTCAATCCAAGATATCAAAAACTTCCACAGGACAGGGACGTACTGGAGTATATTAAAATGGTAGGTTCATAACAAATCATGTCAATCGTAAATTATCATAACTATGGTACTGCAATTAGAAATCGATAAATCAACTGGTGTATTGTTGATTCGGAAATATTTTGATAAACATGCAGGACTAGTTTATTTTCCATTTCCCACCATCCTGTCGTAAGCAGACACCGACGGGACTGATTTTGTCTAACACTCAGTTGTGTCCAAGATCGAATAATGTTTTTTTTTTTCTAGTCGCAAGCAAATCTTTTTTGTATATTATTGGTTGCGTTCATGTTTCTGCGTCTTGCTCGCGACTAAAAATTTTTTTAGAAAATCAAATATTTTTAAAATTTGTTATACCATTGTTTCCCGCGAAACCCGGAGCTTCTCTTTGGACATTGGTTCAAGTCGTCAGAAGTCACATTATTTCTTCTTTTTTTTTTTGCTGATAAAATTAGCTCGCTTTCAGTGCTAATTGAATTTAATTTATTTTAGTAGTATTCTCTATTCGAGCGCCACGATTAAGCTCTTCAGTTGTTTACAGTGTAATGTAAAATAGAAATGAAAGTAGTAAGTAATACTCCATTTTTATATCTTCGCCGTATAGATGTCATTCAAGAGTGCGACAGGAAACATTGAGTTCGACGGGATGGGTGAACGTGCCAACTACACTCTCAAAGTCCTAGGGCTCAAACCTTCAGGACTACAAGAAGTAAGTTATGGGTGCTATCTCACTTCGCGGAAACAAAATTGAGACAGATTTGCCCGCATGGCATTGCACTGCATCTATCTCCTCTGCTGTCTCCGCGACGGATTTTTGGGCCACAGGAGACAGATCTAGTACAATGACATGCTGGCTAATCCGTCTTTTGTGTCACGTAACCTTTTGTACGTTGCACAAAAGCTTTCGTCGCGGAAAAAGCTAGTTACAATGCCATGCCGGCAAATCTGTCTCAATTTAGTTTCCGCGAAGTGAGATACCACCCTATACTACCATTAACATATCATTATTCGTAAGAATTTGAAAGATAATGATGCAAAGTAAGATCAGGATGGAGGGGTAATAAGAAAATGATAGATCAAAAGAAAGATTACATTTCAAAGTCATCCGCTGTTACACTTAGAAGGCGCTGTTTAATATTTTGAAGCGGAACCGGTGCGAGTTATGAAATGGTTATTCTAAGTATCCATCAATTATTACTGGATCAAGATAAATAAAAGTTTATCTTTCATTTAATTGCAGAAAAGCTCCCTCCTTCCTCATTAGCTTTTGTTGCAACATCATGACCATAGTTTAATTGGTAATGATATGATGAGTCAAACCTGTCTGTCATTTGTTATAAACTGTTTTAGGTTGGGACGTGGCATCCTAAAAGCAACCCTCGACTCGCGCTCAAAGGAGAAAAAGGCACTCAGAACTTCCTTCAGGATATCAACAGAACTTTCATCATAACTTCTGTCTTCGTAAGTTCCTATATTAGGTTTTTTAAATTTTATTGATGATATATTTATAGTTTTATTTATACAGGGTAGCATTCTTAGTTATAATACTCTTAACACTGCAAATTATTGTAAAATTATAGTAATCAATGGCATTCAAGCGCAGCGATTTCATGTCACGACTGGGAGGGGGGGGGGGCGGAAACACTGGAGGGTGAATGAATTATACACTCGAGCGGAATAAAGCATCCGAAATAACATACAATGTCCGTCATAAAGGTGGAATATTTTTTTGCCGCTATAGCCACATGATTTTGCTCTGACTTTAATTTCTTGAATATGTTTGTCCCTGCTTTTACTTTTTGGGACCCTGGCTATATCTTGGACATTCTCCCAACCCTTCACGTGGACCTTTTTCCAAAAAAGTTTTGTCAACCCCCGTAATGCCCATTTTTGTCCTTTTTTTTCATTTTGGGGCCCCTTTTTGTTTTCCCGGCCAATCAAGCTCCCCTCAGTCCTACCCCCAGAAAATACGACTGAGGTGTACTGTTTTATATTGTTCTTTGAGTTAAATCTATATTTCTGGGGACAGGCTTAGGTCTCTTGTCTAAGGGAGGGGTTGAAGTAAAAAACGAGATTGATGAAAATTCGGAATATTTTATTCCATCTTTATGCTGAAAACAAAAGAAATGAAAAACCACCTTTAACCCTTAAATATCATAATTTTCTCCTTAGATTTTGTTTAAACTTGATGACAAGGCTGTAAATAGTCATTATTGATACTATTTTATTTTGATTTATGTTTGGTTGAGATTTTACAATACAATTTAGGGAAGATAGAAATTTCCAGGGTGTAAAAATGAATAAAATGAATGTTGAACCCCAATCAAAATAAATTTTGACCCCTCCCCTAGACAAAAGAGTCGAGCCTGTAACCATAAATCTAGATTTAATTTAAGAACAATAAAAAATCTCCACCTCAGACGTGTTTCCTTGGGGTAGGACTGAGGGGGCCTTGGTGGGTCGCGTGAACAAAAAAGAGCCCCCAAAATAAGAAAAAATGACGAAAATGGCCATCTTCTGGGGATGACAAACCTTTTTGAAGAAAAATCCCCGGGAAGGGTTGAGGGAGCGTCCAAGATATACCCAGGATCCCAGAAAGTGAAAGCGGCGACAAACACATTCAAGAAATTAATAACTGAGCAACATAATGTCGCATGAGCCAGAAAAAATATTCCACCTTTATGACGAACAGTGTATATTTGTATATAAAAAATTCGCATGCTTCGCACATTATCAGAAACTAATGAAAATGTTTGCGAGCGCGAAGCGCGTGCCGAAAATTTTGCCTTATAATTTAGCATTGTATTTAACGTACATTTTACCTCTTTATTAGCTTCACAAGCTAATCACTACATTTAAAAAATGTTAAGCTCTAAAATTCGAAGGGGGGGGGGGGGTAACGATCCCCCAGAAAAAAAAATCGAGGGGGGGGGGGAACACGTCCCCCCCCCCGTCTCTCCGGGATCGCGCCAAAGATGGCTTTGGATGAAATTAGTTCCATCTGAAGTTTGGACACCCCAGTGTCTCTTTTTTCTCTATTGTGTGCTTCTACCTTTAAGTTCTATCTAAAAGTATTTCGCCCTCTCTATCAAAGCTAACAGTCAAATTTTCGTATTATCACATAGGGTAAAAGTTTACAGTTGGCTTAACATATTTCTGACAAGTGGGATAGGTGATTATTATTATTCATAGGTGACCTTTATAGACAGATGACCACTAACACAGGTTTGTTCAATTCTTTTAATCTTACAGGAGCGGCCGTTCATGATGCTGAAGAAGAATGAAAAGGATCGAACTCCGGGTAATGGCCATTATGAGGGCTACTGCATAGACCTACTACAGGAAATAACTAAACACCATCCTTTCAAATACAAAATCAGAGTACGAAACGACAGTGCGTACGGATTAGCCGACGAGAACGGAACATGGAATGGTATGATCGGCGAAGTCATTAATAAGGTATGCTATGTCAGACAGCGAATTTAAAGGTACTGTGTAGACCTCCTAAAGCTTAAAGGTACTGTATAAACCACTCACAAGCAATCACTAATCACCATCTATTTAAGTATGTCATCGGACTACGAAACGACAGTGCGTACGGATTAGCCGACGAGAACGAATCATGGAATGACATGATAGGCCAAATGATTGATAAGGCATGCTATGTCAGGCAGCGATCTTAAAGGTACTGTATACACCCAGTTTTATCATCAATTACTAAACACCATTCATTAAAGTACTTCATCAGAGATCGGCGAGGTCATTAATAAGGTGTACTATGTCAGGCACCGAGCTTAAAGGTACTAGACCCTCTACTAGTAATCGCTAAACACCATCCATTCAAGTATGTCATTAGTGTAAGAAACGACAGTGCGAACGGGTTAGCAGAAGAGAACGGAATATTGAATGGTATGATCGGCGACGTCATTAATGAGGTATGTCAGGCAGGCAGAATACTGGTTGTGAAGGACAACGTATGCTTGTGGTAATGGGACAATTAGTGGTTCACATCAGTCAGCACGATTGTCCATCATGCTGTTAAGATAATAGTTGAAAGAGACTATAAAGTGAATATTAAGAAGCTAAATTATATTAAAGAAGAAAAAAAAAACACGTCTCTTCTGATTTATTGTATCTCTGTACAGTACGATGCATCAACTTGCAAAACTTCTAAGCAACAACTCATATGAAAGAGTTCTTTTATTTTTCTCATTCAATAGGAAGCTGATATAGCCGTCGCTCCGTTGACGATCAACTCAGAGCGTGAACGGATGATCGACTTCACCAAGCCGTACATGAGCCTTGGTGTAAGCATCATGATCAAGAAGCCTCAGAATACCCGACCTAGCGTCTTCTCCTTCATGCATCCGCTATCCTATGAGATATGGCTCTCCATCATCTTCGCATATCTTGGAGTCAGTGTGGTGCTGTTCCTGGTCAGTCGGTTCAGCCCGGATGAATGGTACACGGTCGAACAAGGTAGGACTAGAAAGAACTCAGTGTGACAGTAGTAGAGTTAGTAAACAGTAATAGTAATAGTAGGTTTGGAAGAAGTCTTCTCATTCATGCACCCTATATCATATGAGATATGGCTTTCCATTCTCTTCGCTTATCTTGGAGTCAGTGTGGTGTTGTTCTTGGTTAGTCGGTTCAGCCCTGATGAATGGTACACGGTGGATTAGGGTAAGAAAAGAAGTATTCTTTGTGACAGTAGATTCTAGTACATAATAGTAGTAGACAGTAATAGTAGTAGCGATGGTTGTAGTATAGTATAGTAGTCGGATGAGTCGGAAGGCTCAGCGTAGACAAAGGATTGGAGGGGCAACCGTCATCATCATTGCGTTTAATGTCAATTTCTCCCACTTTGTGGGGTTGGACAGTTCATTTCCTTGATGGCTCTCTTTCATGCCATCCTATCATTTGGGTCAGTGTGGGTAGTATTAATTTTGACAATTTTCTGTCTTCTTTGATAGTTTTCCCCCTTGTCTTGCGAGGTCTACCACATGGATTCCTCCCAACAAATGTGAAATGGAGTATCCTCTGGAGCCAGTGGGTTTGTTCTCCCCTAGCCGCATGGCCATACCATCTCAGCCCAGTCTTTCTCATCACGTGTCCTATCCCTACCATGCCCATTAACTGGAGGAGGTCTTTGTTTATCTTTCTTTCACATAAAGATTTCCTGCACATCCATCTGATCATCCTCTCTCAGCCTTTTCCATTCGCTCCACGCTAGTTGATTTTGTTGCCCTGTCCAGTTACCATAGGTCATGCGTTTCCACACTACGAGCCCCTCGAATCATTTGTCTTCTCAGAGCCTTCAGAAACGCATCTGGTAGTAGTAGTAGTAGTAGTAGTAGTAGTAGTAGAAGAAGAAATAGAAGTAGTAGTAGTAGTAGTAGTAGTAGTAGCAGTAGATGTAGTAGTTGCAGCAGCATCAATAGGCCTAGTAGTGGTAGTGTTGCAGTAGTAGTAGTAGTAGTAGTTATTGGGTTTACATTAATTTTGCACGTTGAATTGTAATAAGGTATCCGATAGTACAAAAACAAAAATTTATCACAATAATTTGCTTATTTTCAATTAAACAAAATAATAATTGACTGTTCCAAAGGTTCGTTCGTCCGAAATTCGGACGAACGAACCCTATTTCGTTTTCGGACAATTTAATTTTCGGACAAATGTTCCTTCGGACAAATGAACATTGGGAGCAACGTACACTATTTCAATTTCGGACGAAAAATGCCATTTTTGGACGAGTAAACCTTCGGAACATCGAACGAATAAAAATCTTCTGAACATCGAACCCTTGGACAAAAGAACCTTGAAGTTCGAACAACGAGCTACACATATCAATTCTACTCCACGTGAAATGTAAATCTAACGTATGACATTAAATCTTAACATAAAGACGCGTCCATTATTTGAGGGGGGAAACGCAACATTACATTCATGAGTTTAGTGGAAATGCACGCAGCTGAAAAACAAAACCCGCGCTAACGGCGGGAAGCGACCGATTGACAACTGCATGCAATTATTACTTAGCGCACAAAAACTCGCCTAAGAAAACTTCCCTGTCGGTAAAATGGAATTGTCAGTCGATCCGTTCGAGGAAATTAGTCCTGGACATGAAATAAATAATTGAACTTTATCATAGTTTTCGAAGGTAGATGCTTCAGACCAGATTGGGAAAAAGACATTTTGGCAAGCCTATAACACCATTGTGCTAAAGTTGTAATCAGAATCTTTATTTCACATAGATTGATGTTCCTAACGATTATGGATATAAATAGTGATCTTGTCACATCTTGCGAAGACGCCGTCCAATTCGATATGCATGTGATATGCGGAAATATTGACCCATCGAGTAAAGATTCGTTTGTGATAATGTTCAAAGTGACAGGATTTTTTTTTTAACCAATCGAGATGAATGTACCATATTTAGAGCTTTTAAAAACTGCTTGATCATTAAGGTGTAATATAATTATGCGTAATCGAGGAAGATGACTACGCAGCGTATGAGCTATTTTGAGAGCAAAATTGGCCATATTGTACAGGAATTTGATCTTACTAGGATTTCGAATTGACACAAGTGACAGGACTTTTTTTTCCCCTTTGCAATAAGTTATTCCTATTTTTGAAAAATTCGGACTCTTAGCGTACTTATTCAAGTTGATCATTTCTTTGAAAAGATAGTTGCTCGCCATAATCAAGAAAACAAAGTGAAAAAACTGTGCAAAATACAAAAAGTCTATGGCCGCGTTCGCTTTGCGTAGAGTGATAGCGCCCTCTTCCCCTTAAGTTTACAACTAGAATTGATATGATCAAAAATAGTCTTGCTATGTACAATATTCACATCGTTCTCTACCTCCCTCGCTCTCTATTTCTTCATCGCTCTACAGTTTGTCCCAGAAAGAGTGGGAGTGGTGTGGTCGAGTGGATAAGTCGGCGGACTTACGATCACAAGGTACGCGGTTCAAATCCCGTCCATACCACTAGCATCCTTCGGCAAGGTGTCAACCTGCAAATTTGCCGTACTTGACCCAAGTGAGGTGAATGGGTACCGGTAGGAAGCAATTCCTTGAATGCTGTGTGCACCTTTCGGGGTAGCCTAGCTAAGCTGGGTAATAATTAGTTAACACTAAAAGCGCTTAGAAACACCAAGGAGGATATATGTGTTAAGCGCTATATAAATGTAAATATATGGTTCTTGAGAGAAAAGATTTTGGAGATAAAGCTCATATCCTCAACTATTAATTGACACCAAAAAGTCTGAATGAGGAATGCTTCAGTGAGCAATGCCCACTTTTATGAAGGAGACAAAAACGAGGCTGCGCAGGAATTTATTTACCACCTGCTCATCGGCGGCCAAAAGGGCCAAATTTTTAGTAAAGGCGTGAATCGTCTAACAAAGACAAGATAAACTAATATACCAAACAAAAATGTTAACCAATACATTTTTTCATAAAATTGATGTCTATTTCTGATTTTTCGGCTTCCCGTACGCAGGTGATAAATCAATAGCGAATTCCTGCGCAGCCTCGTTTTTGTGTCCGTCTCAAAAGTGGGCGTTGTTCATTGAAGCATGCATTATTTGGGGGATTTTTGGTGTCAAATAATAGTTGATGATAGAGCTTTATCTACATGTACATTTAAATCTTGTCTCACAAGAACCATATAATTCTTATTTTGGTAGCCATTTCAAAAGTGTATAGTTCTTTCTGGGACACGCTGTATTTATATCATAGCTCCTCCTCCCCCTTTTTCTTGACAACCCCCTTCTTCCCTCCCTCCCTCTCTCTCTCTCTCTCTCTCTCTCTCACTCTCTCTCTCTTCCCCTCTCTCTTCCTTGATCTGCTTCCATCACTTTCTCTCTTAGGTTAATTTGAGTATAGAAAATCAAATACGATGTCGATGATTAATGGAAACTTTCACATGAGATGATTTAAGACAAAAATAGTGTAAACTATTCCATGCATGTTTTTAATGATTGTACTTTAAATCTGAGGAGATTAACATGCTGTAATCTCGTACGACATTTCAAAATTCATAGAAATTAGGATTAGATTCATGCGCCTTACGCACTCTACAAAGTGGATACGTGCGAATACAAATCACATTATTATTATTATTATTATTATTCAGCAGGTCATTATTCATTGACATGTACAGTCTATGTTAAAAAAAAAGTACAGTCAGGGAAAAAATAATTTAGGGGTAAAAATTTTCAAATAATGTGTGTATGTGGTACCAGATTAAAGCCAAAAGATTTTCCATGCTGATGAGCTTTGTTCTGTTTAATTTGCTTTCGTAAAACAAAAGTTATGCTAAATTTTGTGCGACGAGGAGCAAATCGAAATTACGAGCTTCAATTTTATTTTGAAGCGCTGAATTCATGGCCTTTATGCGAAACCTTCACAAAGGCATGGGACGGCGTCCGAAAAATGGATTTTCTTGATTGTAGAAAACTAGTGATATATATCTCAAAAATTTCATCACCAAATGTGATGAAAAAATGCAGAAGAAAGTCTGCTTTTGCTACTTTATGAAAATACCAAACAATACCAGGTTGTGATCAATCTTCATACTATAAACAAATGGTTTCCACTTGTACGATTTTATTTGACACAGACTGTATAATGTACTTGTATTTGGAAAGTTATATCTATCAGCGTATCAATAGGTACATGACTTCTATTATGTAATCCGAATTTCCTATAACTTTTTTCTATATCCAGAAATCTTTCTTATCAAACATTATGTTTCGGAACAAAACAAAACAAAACAAATATGACTGGTCAATGATCACAAAATATGTTTGTTTTGCTTGTTTTTTTTTTACATGGAATATGACTAACAGCATTATAGTGTTAAAAACAAAAATAGTTGATGAAGGATATCATTTTGTAACAGTGAATAAAATGTCAAATTTCTCGATTATATCGAAATGTGACCTTGAGTCTTGAAAGAAAAATTAATTAAAATGATGAAAATGGGAAGTAAACACACAGACAAGCATAAAGGCATAAAACACAAAAATATTTCCGAAGAGGCGGAAGAAGATACTCTTTCAAAATATTTAGAATAAATTGGAGTTCACAAGTTATTTCTTTTTAATGGCATTTTTCTAAGTGTGTATTATTATTTATTCTTTTAATTCACTCGGTATAGACCCATTACCCTGACTGGTATCGTCAAACAGCTTTTAACCAATAACAAAGTCAAATATAATCAATTTCGTTTATCATTTTTAGTTAGTAGTATGGATTTTAATAAAAATGTATTTCAATATCGTGAAATTATGTATGTCGTAACAGTAAACTTTTATTGTAACATTTTGCACCAAATTAGTTTGTTTGAAACAAGAACACACGACCATTGCAAGAAAACAATAAAATAAAAACCCACTATTCTTCTCGTTGTTAAATTTGAACTGAACAGACTCCAACAAAACAATCAAGACTACTTAATATTTAATATGATAATACGCATGCCAAGCAAGCTAAATCGATATAAAGTGATTGGTTTGCGATTTCAAACATGACTATTCATTAATGTATCTATTTGTATTGGCTACACACCATGGTTTAATTGTCCAAGTATTATGTTCGCATACTTTACATGTAAAGGCGCCTTGTTGCATGATACATCAAATCACATTATATTATCATTAAAACAAAAACAAACAAGAAACACATTTAGATATTTGAAAGCAGAATACATCGCAATTATAATAAGTAGCAATCAAAGTTATAGGTATACAAAAGCATAACGATATAGTTGAATATGCAGTTGAAAATGTGTGAGCGGTTATGAAACTTGTAATATAATTATGAGATAGGCATCATTCGTTGAAATATCAGGTAGATATTGTATTGGTATTCAAATTATCACTATGATGAAATACAACTTGTTGTGACAAGCGAAAGCGAGCATGCCTGTAGAGAGTGAAACCAGGTAATACCAACCAACACTCAGTGTCAGGTTAAGTGCATTGAACTGAACTCTCTCCTTGAGGTTTAGACCATCAATGTCATAGGCCCGTATTCTGTTACCTGGTTTAGAGTTGTGCTGTCGCACGAAAATAGTAAGGGTAATGAGACGAGAATGCAACGCTGATTTGCACGCTTCTCTATGAAGCGTCAGTGAAGCGTGCGTCCTATCGTACGAAAGTAGATTTAGATGACGTCATTCGGGATCATTTATGTACACACATTTCTAAAGAATTCTAAACTAGGGGTATAGTGGTTTAGAATTTGATATGGCTTTGCGAGTTTATGTCGGAGGAAGCTAATTTATCTATTTTCTCGTTAACTTGAAGTTAAAGGTTGTTAACACTTTGTTTAATAATGAGGTGCATTATAGAACTGTCCACAACGATTAGATTAATTGCATGTTAATCATCAAAAATGACATTTTCCGACACGATTGAAGTGTTAGTTTGACCTGACATTTTGTAGAAAGGACAACTGACGCAAAAACCAACTAAACTAATAGTGGCAAGTCACTTGTCATTACACTGGAAACGGATTTAGAACTAGTTTGATACTAATTTGAGAATGGTTTGAAATTGTTTTGGATGTTTGTTTTTGTCGCGCAGACGTCTCAGAGACGTCTCCGAGATATTCCCACGACCAAGCGCGGCGATTTCACGTCACGACGGGGAGGCGGGGGGGCGGGGCAGAAACACCCGAAAGTGAAAACATAATACACTCAAAATTTGCATACTTCGCACATTAGGCAGAAACTAATGAAAATGATTGCGAGCGCGAAGCGCGAGCCGGAAATTTTGCCTTATAATAACATTTAGCATCTTATTTGACATACATTTTACCTCTTTATTAGCTTCACAAGCTAATCACTACATAAAAATTGTTCATTTTTAAAAATCGAAGGGCGACGATCCCCCCTTAAAAAATCGAGGGAGGGGGGACACGTCCACCCCGTCTCCCCGGGATCGCCGCGAATGCTCGCGACAGAAAAAAATATATTTATATCGGAGACGTCTTGGAGTATCCGAGTCGCAGGTACAAAGTGAGATACCACCTTTATGGTGGTATCTCAAGGTATTTGCCATGAGACTGATTTGAGACTGATTTGGGACGAGTTTGATACGGTTTTGATTTTTGTCGGGGAAAGATCTAAAAGTGGTCGCACAGACGTCTCATGAAACTCCGCGACATCTCATGAGTCGAGGGAAAATAGAACATGCTTACGAATATGGGTGTTTTTTTTTCTGTCGTGGAGACGTCTCTGATGATACATAAAACAATTATCGGAGACGTCTCCGAGTGTTCGAGTCTCAGAGACATCTCCGCGACGTCAGATACCACCTATACGTCCATAATTTCTACAGAGGAGAAAAACACCATTATCATTTTTAACTGAGAATGTAAACTAATGTTTTCTTTCAAGACAACTGAATTATTAATGGCACTTGACATAAAATAGGCCCACTCGATTTCCTTGTTTGCATATATTAGTGTGTTGCTATGTGAGACAAGAAACGTGTTTGTCAGTGATAGCAACAACTAGTTATGCAAATTGGATTCAAAATACTAAACGAGTAGTACATTCAGGCAATTGGTTCCGCCTGAATCTGAAACCTTTGTCCGTTGTCATTGTGCTATGTCAGCCATAACCTGGAACCGCTAAGCTTCTCAAAGAAAAGATAATCCGTGCTTTGATAATATACCTTGTTAAGCATGGTTACATTTTCATCACAATAAAAGAATTTCCGCTCCATTTCAAATATAGCGAGCATACATACATACAACATGTACAAAAAATACACACAAAAGAATGGAAACAAATTCCACCATTCTTCAAAGGTCCATATTATTTATAATTATTTGAATA
>CALNVZ010003428.1:38196772-38213397 GCA_940671915.1 Paracentrotus lividus
CGTGAGTATCGCGAATCAAAATTCAACATTTCATTGCTTTTGGCCAAATATGGACACTTCACATTTGTGAAAGAAAAAATTCGTGGCGCTATTTAGGAGATTAATTCAAAGAATAAAACTCCCTTTCCACCTCCCTGGTTATTGTCCCATCCCAGGCCACTGAATTGTTAATGAATAGGACGTGATATTTAAAAATGCATGACAAGCGACAATGCACAACACTCGGCAGTCAAAGGATAAAGCGGCTACAAACAATCATTGTTGCGTCATTATTTCAATGGATTTCCGGTTTTATCTTGTGCATATTCAGTGCACGAGAAACGTCCAGCTGTACGGAAGTTGTACACGTTTGGGAGGTTTTTTTCGTGCTGCGAGTTTTTTCTCGTGCGGTGCTATTGTTCGATTCTATTGTCAATTGCCGTACAACTCTAAACCACGTAACAGAATACGGGCCATAGAGTCTGATCACCACCTTACCAGACTTAAAATCAACACTCGCTACATACACCCTATCCTGCTCATCCACAGCAGCATACAGGTAGATATCGCTTGGAGTTTGTACAGGCTTCCCAGCATTCCCATCCCTGTCATAAACCGTCACAATGCTTGAATTGGTGCTATGACAAGAGCTTGCGACGATCAAACCCGACGTAGTTGCAGATGCTTGGCATGTGTCATCGTCCTTTGTTGGGATGGTGTGTTTGAGTGTGGATCCTGTCGGGTCGTAGATGTAGACGTGTTTTGCATAGTTGGTTATGAGGATCTCATTTGATGGACTTCTACTTAATCTAAGAATAGAACCACTGCTAGTCACATGGATGGTTGACTTCCTGGTCCCATTTGGTGAAAAAACATGTGCTTCCGTGATTGATCCCGTTGAGATGCATAATGTCCTGTCTCGTTGAAACACGAGATCATAACAATTTACATTGATTGATACAAAAGCATACTGCTGCTTCTTACCATTTGAATCGATGATATCTATTCCATTTGCATTGTAATACCCGATACCTACACTGCTATCAGAGTATTTAGTCATTCCCCACATTGTTCCCCGTAGATCCACTCATTGGATCACTTCTAACACAGGATGTGCTACCGAGATGTTACCAAGGTCAAGACGGGTATCATTTGCAGGCCGGAACCTCTCCTCCGGTGCTTTCTCTGTAATGATGGCTGCAGAAGTATGATCAGTAGCCTCTTCCAGCTTGCAATCCTTTTCAATTGCCTGGTATGGTTTATCTGAGATGATGCCGAGATCAAGACGGGTATCATCTGCAGGCTGGAACTTCTTCTCCTGTGCTTTCTCTGTAATGATTGCAGCAGAAGTATGATCAGTAGCCTCTTCCAGCATGTCATCAAGTTCCTTACAAAGCAACGTGTGAGCAGACAGACTGTCCATCTCAAGACGTCCTAGTCTATCATTAGCCACCAGCGTCATCGTACTGTAAATGCTTTTGATTCTTTGTCGGTCGTTTGATTTCAGAGAGTTGAGGTCCTCATCGAAACTGCGCTCTAGAGCATCGATTTCCTCGACGAGTATACGTTGGTTTTCTTCCAGCTGCTTGGCCTTGGTAGGGTAGGCTTGGCTGACATCTGCTCGCAGTTTCTGGACGGCTGTGTGTACTTCACGACGTTGTGCCTCCACATTCTGAATGTTCTTCTCCAGTTCTGATTTCTTTGCTGTACAACGTTGGACGAGATCATGGACCTGGAAAACAAAAATGTCACAAATTAGGGCAACCCTAGACATGTATCATTGTGAATTGATAGATCGTGTTACTGACTGCTTTGGTTTACAATAGAAATGGCAAATATATTTCTAGGGACCTGAAGCTCTTAAACTTTTCCCAATATTTCCAGAAGAGGCCTTCAGTTTAAACCAAATATTTTATCCCTCCCCCGGGTTTTGATTGATGTGATTTTTTTAAATATTTGTTTTATTGTTTTTTTTGTTTTTTTTTGTTTTTTGTCCTAATAAAGTTTGGCATTTTCTTTTTTGAAATGTGATGTTTTATGTCATTCAAACATAAATAAATTGTAGATCAATAACCACCCTTTGACAATCATTTTTCCTATTATGTTAATAGTAATAATGACCAAAAAAAATTAAACAAATAAAAAACAAAAGTAAAAACAAAGCAAAAAATAAAAATAAAAAATAGCAATATAAACAACCGTTGTTATCTATTTATCATTAAAAACGCAACAAAAAAACAATAATATAATCATAACTTTTACACCTGCCGAATACATTCATGCACTTTTAAACCTTAATTTACCAAAACTCTAAATACTTCTCTATAAACGTACACTAAATCCCTTCATCTGACTTTAAACACCACCACCAGGGGCGTAGACAACGGGGGATGATGCATCCCCACACTCAAATGGTGGAAAGAATCACCCCCTCCCAGTTTTCAAGGATAATACGCATGTCATTATCACTTTAATTTTAAAAGAGTTTGGGCTTTATAACAATGTTGTTTTCTTGAAACGTTAATAAATATGTAAAAATAGACACTTAATTTGCATGAAAAAAAATAATTAAGAAATAATATTCTTCACTGCTTACAATGTGCCTTAACATCAATGAAAAGTTTTATGTTAATAGGATTTTTTTCAAATAATTATTTGTCTACTCTTGTCTTGCTTATCTATGTAATTTTAAATTACTCCTTCTGCTTGCTTTGAGCATAACACTATGTAAGTAACTTAGTTAAGGGGGCCGTCACACTGAGGTCGTTCTATAACGTTCTATAACGTTCTTGCCCGTTCTTAAAAAAATTGCTGAACGGGCTTTGGTCGGGTTGGAACTTATAGCTTTGAAAAATAATGTTCGTAGTACGTCCTTCTCGTTTAGAGTAAGTCCTACCCGTTTAAGGAACGTTGTCACTACGTTTAATTTTAGAACTTGAAGCCAGTACGATTTTTTTTAACATGTTAAAAAAAAATCGGAATGCCTTTCTGTTCTCTCCGTTCGGGCCCGTTCGCCAAGTTCGTAAACAGATTGTAAACGGTCTGTACTAGATTCTAAAAGGTCTGTACTACGTTCAGTCCGTTTGTAAACAGATTGAGCCCGTTCAACAAGAACTACCAAGAACGCAGTGAGAACTAGCTCAGTGTGACGGGAATTATGACATGCCGTTCTGTTTAAAAATTAAAACGTATTGCTATCCAAGCCCGTGCTATATTAGTCCTGAGCAGATTGAAATAGGTCTCAAGTACGTCCACTCCGTGTGTACATAGATTAAGCCCGTTCTGCAATAATTTCAATAACATGGTAAGAAATTGTTCAGTGTGATAGTAGTATAAGCGAATAGATCAGCTATTTTGATTGCCACACATTAATTGTTACAATTACAGAAATCTCACAACTTTTAGAATAAATACGAAAAACGGCCATTGGTCCGAAAAAGAACGCGTACATTTGACCTAATTATTTCTGGATTAAGATGAACAATGTTCGTATACAGTCCTCAATACGTCCATCACGTCTTTGCCTCGTCTGCAGTCCGTTTGTATCTAGTTAAAATCGGGTGAAATGACCGTTTCCACGAAACAGAGCCCGTCTGAAACAATCCAAACCCGTCCCCAGTTAGTTTCAACCCGTCCTTAATCAGTTCCAACTCGTTTCCAATGCGTTTCGTCCCGACCTAACTAGTTCTGGATCGTTTTTAATCCTTCAAAATCCGTTCTTACTCGTTCTTACGTCGACCAAACGGCCCCCAGAAAGTTCATCTCGTTCTTACTGCGTCATTATCCGTGTCTAGAACGTGTTGAACGCAAATGCGTGCCCGTTTCCCATAAAAACCCTAGCCCGTTTCTTGCCAGACCTCATGCGTCTTCGTAACTTCAAGCTGATAATGAATATACAATGCTCGTTTGTAAGACGTCCTAGCACATCTTTAGAACGATTTAAGTACGGCAATTTCGTTTGTAGTACGTCCATCTCGTTTCAGGTACGTCAACTTGCCACCCCGTCAAATTTTAGGACGAGATGGGCGCCCGATTTTTTTAAACAATTTTTTAAAAATCTGACCGAGCTAGTCCATGAAGTTCGTAAACAGATCGTAAGAAGTATTTACTACGTCCACTCAGTTTACACACAAACTATGCCCGTTCGGCAAAATTTGCAAGGACGTAGTAGGAACGAGCTCAGTGTGACGGGGGTATAAAGGGGCTTGCGCCTTAAGGGCCTGTCCCACAGGCGGCGATCGTTGTGGCGACAGCCTGATAATTTCATAATTATAAGGAGTTAATCTTTAAAAAGGCGATTATAAACCTACATACGACTCTATCTAAGCTAGGCTACAACAACAACTTGCTACCACACTCACAACAGCAAGATCGCCAGTTGTCGCAACAACGATCGCCTCCAGTGGGACAGCCCCTTTACAAGCTCTGCTCTTTTGCAAGTCCCTCCGTTTAAAATATATATTCAACAAATGCCTTTTTTGTTTGCTTATTGTTCAGTTCTTGTTGACATTGTTCAATATATGCATTTGATTTCATCCTGAACAAGCTTGTTTATATTATATTGAATCTTGAATCTTGATTAACATTGAACGAGATATTCTATTTCTTCCAAAATTGAATAAATTAATGCATTATCATGTTTTTGCCCTAGTTGTATATTTCTGGATTCTAAAAAGGCATTGTGATAGGCCTACTCATTGAATATATTGTTTGTATTATGCGTTTTGTACTTCAACAATGTTGGACTGAATTGATGGGCATAAAAACGATATGAAAATGACCTAAACATAGCTGAGAGCAGGTCCGGAGCAGGTGTACTTAAATTTTTGCCCAGTAGTATAAATTATTTGGCTCTAAATTTAATTCTTAACTTTTTTTGTTTACCTTTTCTTTTCTTTTTTTTTTTTTTCTTTTTTTAATTTTCATTTTAGGGGAAATCAGTGCCTTTTATAGATACATAACACAAGTTCAATATTTCCTTTTGGCAGAGTAAAGATGAAAATTCATTGAAATACTTTAAAAGGACACTAACCTTAACCTGCAGTTCTTTCTCAAAGTCTTCATGTGATTTGATCTTATGATCACGATGACCGATGATCACACACTTCAAACAGACATGCACCTTACAATCCTCGCAGAACATATCTTTGTTCTCCTGTTTATGGATTGAACACTTCTCGAAGTATCGACCAATGTTGACATTCCCCTCCATGATATCCTGTATGGATATGATTTCATGACCCTCAAACATTGAAGACAAATTCTGGTGACTTATCAAGCATTGTTCGCACATGTAGTTGTTACATGTCTTACAGAAAGCCACTGCATCACCTTGCCTTTTGCAAGCAGTACATTTCTGTCGCATCTCAAGGATGGCATTAGCTCCTCCGCATTTACCATGGTAGTCGTCTACGAGTCCGTTGACCGTCACATCGGTGTCGAGATCATCGACACGGTTCGCAGTCAAATTCGTGATCTTCCTACAGAGAGGACAGACCATACACACAAAAAATGAGAACTAGTTTCCATGAGTAAAACCCGTTTGCTACTCTTGGAGGCGAGTGCTTCTTATTCGAATTATATTCACTTTATTTTCTACTTTCTGAATCGTGGGGTTTATTCTCGTTAAAAGTATACACCCGCTCTTCCAGACAATTAAATTGTCTTGAGTATCCCTTAGTAACTTTACATGTCAATTACGTAAAACAAATTGTGCAAGTGAGTTTCTCTTCAACTTGGTACGGCTTGGTGGATGATCGGGTGAAAAACACTAACAACTCGAGTAAATGTAGAATTGCTGAGAAATTCTATATAGCCTGTAATTCACTAGAGAGTAAACTACACGACACGTCTTCGTACGTCTCAAGTCTCGTGAAATCTTGAGAGCTGGCTATTGCCGTACTTCTTACATGTTGCGCCCGGTACGCCTACTCGGATCACGAGTACGGACATACTATCGAGACTGACTGCCACGAGGTATGTTCTACGCTTACTACGTACATGTGCAATTTATTTTCGGTCTATCGAACGAATACCTGCATGCTTGCATGCTTGCTTGATCATCCATATACGTAATCTTTTTTTTACGGTAATCTGGCAAAGTGAATCTTGAGCTTTATGTTCACTCCCGGCAAGCAGTCAAAGCTCTATTAATTTCTTTGATTTGTCTTTTGTTCTTATGTATAAGGAGATATAGAAAAAAATTAACTTTCTAACGGAAGTATGTAGGAGAAAGGTATAGCGGAAACTAGCGGAACCTGCAGAGCGGAGAGCGTGCATGCTCTTGTCTTTGGGAGCTCGCTATGCCTTTTTGTTTGTTTTTTGCTGTTTTGTGTTTTTATAACATGATATTTGGAATGTTCCGATATATACATCGTCTGATAACACTAACAGCTAGATTACCATGCATGGATTTCCATTACTTTGTCAGTCATGTACACAGTTTGAGTTTGATGCATTGATGTGAGTAATGCAATGTATTGGTTTTGTGTGAATTGATGCTCTGAAGTGAGTAATGCAGTGTATTGGTTTGAGTGAAATATGCCACTGATGTGTATATCATCGGAACATTCCAAATATCATTTATAAAAACAGGCAAACAAACAAACAAAAAGAATAGGACTCACCTAGTGAGTAACGCTTTACATACTCAGAGAGTCAGTAAGTAAAGGTTGCACAAACTCATCACAAGCAATGTTGAATTTGTGCACCTTTACTTACTGACTCTCTGAGTATGTAAAGCGTTACTCACTAATTAGTTTGTGCAATGTACGCAAAACAATTAGTTATGTTACTCAATAAATGAGTTAAAAATAAACTCATTTTTGGTGTGTCACTTATATTGTCAAATCAAAAATACTCGATTAGGTGCGTTTTCAAAGTAGCTTTATATGAGTGAAAGCACTCATGGATGTGTTCTACATATAGTCAAAATACTTAGATATTTGAGTTTTGATCAGCTCATATAGTGCAATTCATCAGTTTTGCTTTGTGTATGATCAAGGTCCTGGTGTGACAAGTCGTATTTCTTGAGACATTCTCGACAGAAGGGTCCATGTCGCACAAAGGTCAGGAGGGTTGGATCGTCAAAGATATCAAGACATAATGGACACGTCAGGTTCGCGTCAGAAACCTTCTCTGTTACCTGCTTCGCAGCCATGATGTAAGGTTTGAATTGGTTACAAAGAGGTCTGTCACTGCTCAAAAGTTCTATATATTGAATTTTAGCAACATAGGCCTACGTATCGCTTGTTGAATGTAATCTCGAAATTGGACTAGAAATAATTAATATGGCACCTGAAAAATAGATCGCAAGTTTAAACGAATTCGTTATTCTGTTTATTTCAGTTTAAGTGAGAGCTGCATACTTTAGTTAGAGCTCCTTCTTACAATCGTTGGTGGCAATCCGCCGTGATAAATCTCGGAAGAATATTGAACATTTTGAATATTGAATAGATCTAGTCTCTTTATTTCACCAAAGCTTGCTTCTTGTAGACATTATGTAGGCATATATTCAGTGTATCTCTATCCAGCCGATAGTCAAATCAAACAGATCATCAAGAACGAACCTATACTAGTTGTGAAGGCCAGGCCGTGTCATGGCATATTCACAGTATGTGCACAAAATTATGAATAATGGCGGATTTCATTGTACAATAAACACCCATACACGCTAAAAATAGCTGCGGGTTTTCCCAGAGTACCTTTGACCCTATTCGAGATTCAGAGAGTCGGCGCGATCATACTTATTCATTATATTTTGTGCGCATATTATTGCACACAAATACAATCAATATGTGTCTTTCATCGATAGTTTCTATTAAAAAATGAATTTCGATTATCATCAGATCAGGGGCGCATAGAAGTTTGAGGTTTAAAGAGTGAAGGGGTGTGGCAAAATGTTGAGGTTAGCTGCTGCGACGTCTTTTGTGTTGGTCTCCGAGGAGTAGCGGGAAATTAAACAAAGATCTTTTAAAAATTCAACTGACTTTTTTTCAGGTCGTGGCATAGTCTCAGCGAGGATTGGGGAGACGTCACCTCGATTTACTTGGTACTGGAAAAAAGTATCTCTTCCTCTTAATGAAAAATATCCACAAAACTACATCAACAATAGTAACAACAATAAAATCATGTTGTTTCCCCCACACCCCCCCCCCCCTCTATCGGAGACTTATTGACAGTGAGATATCAATACCATGCCCTCTGTCACATCCTCAATTTCTTTTTATTCATTCTTTCTCTCTCTCTCTCTCTTTCTCTGTCTCTTTCTTTGTTTCTATCTCTTTCTCTGTATATCTCTCTCTCTCTTTCTCTTTCTTATTTTCACTTTCATTTGCCCTCTCCTCTCTGCTTCCATTATCTCTATTACCCAATAGGGGAGACCTGGGACAAATGTAAAAAGGCTCCCATCCCGAGCAGAAACAAGCTAAAAACTTAACCTGTACAGAGCATGTACATTTCATCGCTTCACTTGCTGTTTGAGTATAAACAGTTTTAACGGTTCGTTGAACTTTTACAGCAAAAAAAAAATGGTACAGTGGAAAAATAGTTTAGGTATGAAATATTTTCAAATAATGTGTGTATGTGGTAGCAAATTAAAGCCCCCAAAAAATCTTTGTTAATGCGCTTTGTTCTGTATAATTTGTTTTCCTAAAACAAAAGTTATGCTAACTCTTGTGCGACGAGGAACAAATCGAAATTGCGCAATTTTATTATTCTGGAGCGCTGAATTCATGGCCATTATGCAAAACGTACACAAAGGCATGGGACGGCATGCGAATATTTGAATTTTCATGATTGTTGAAAACTAGTCATATTAAAAAAAAATACGGCACCAAATGTATAATGAAAAAAAATTACAGAAGAAAGTCTTATTTTCATGCTTAATGAAAATACCAAACAATACCAAGTTATAATTAATCTTCATTCAATAGAAAATTTGTTTTCCACTTGTACCATTTAATTTGACACAGACTGTAGATAAAGCTCATATCCACAACCATTATTTGACACCAAAAAGTTTGAAAATAATGCACTTGTGAGGAATGCCCGTATTTGTGAAGGAGACAAACCCGCGGCTGCACAGGAATTCGCTATTTATTTACCACCTGCTTATGGGCAGCTAACAAAGGGCCAATTTTAAAAATAATGGCGTGAATCGGCTAACAACGACAAAATAAACTAAGGGGCCGTCACATTGAGGTCGTTCTATAACGTTCTTGCCCGTTTTTGCCCGTTTTAAAAAAAAATGCTGAACGGGCTTTGGTCGGGTTGGAACTTAAGAATAATTTCTTGAATACGATGCTAGGCAGATCATAAATAGTTCTCGTTACGTCAATTCCGTCTTTATCGCGTCCGCAATACGTTGTGATCCAGTTCAGAACGAGTAAACTGCTCGTTCACTTTACAAACGGTCACTAAAAGTGCCTATGCGCAGCATGAATAAAGTTAGGTACCACGTTCGTAGTACGTCCTTCTCGTTCTGAGTAAGTCCTACCCGTTTAAGGAACGTTGTCACTACGTTGAATTTTAGAACTTGAAGCCAGTACGATTTTTTTGAACATGTTAAAAAAAATTGGAATGCCTTTCCGTTCTCTCCGTTCGGGCCCGTTCGCCAAGTTCGTAAACAGATTGTAAACGGTCTGTACTAGATTCTAAAAGGTCTGCACTACGTTCAGTCCGTGTGTAAACAGATTGAGCCCGTTCACCAAGAACTACCTAGAACGCAGTGAGAACTAGCTCAGTGTGACGGGAATTATGACATGCCGTTCTGTTTAAAAATTGAAACGTATGTTCGTAGTACGTCCTTCTCGCTCAGAGTAAGTCCTACCCGTTTAAGGAACGTTGTCACTACGTGTAATTTTGGAACTTGAATAATTAATATACAATGCTCGTTTGTATGACGTCCTAGCACATCTTTAGAACGATTTTAGTACGGCAATTTCGTTTGTAGTACGTCCATCTCGTTTCAGGTACGTTGCCACCCCGTTAAATTTTAGGACGAGATGGGCGCCCGATTTTTTTGAACACTTTTTTGGAAATCCGACCGAGCTAGTCCATGAAGTTCGTAAACAGATCGTAAGAAGTATTTACTACGTCCACTCAGTTTACACACAGACTATGCCCGTTCGGCAAAATTTGCAAGGACGTAGTAGGAACGAGCTCAGTGTGACGGGGGTATAAGGTACCAAACAAACATCTTAACAATTACATTTTTTTTTTCATTATATTGATGTCTGTTTCTGACTTTTGATTTATTTATGTCTTAATATTCGCTGATTTATTCTATTATTGATATTAGCCCTTTTGGCTTTTCATACGCAGGTGATAAATCAATAGCGAATTCTTGCAGAGCCTCGTTTTCGTGTCCGTCACAAAAGTGGGCGTTGCTCATTTAAGCATGCATCATTTTCGGGCTTTTTGGTGTCAAATAATAGTTGAGGATATGAACTTTATCTACATATAAATCTTTTCTCACAAGAACCATATATATTTCTTATTTGGTAGCCATTTCAAAAGTGTATAGTTCTGCTTCTGATGGTCTGCTTCCATCACTTTCTCTCTTACACTGTAAAAAATATTTGTATTTTTACAGCAAATCTGCTGTCAGCAGAGTCGCCATAAAAAAAACGTATTATAAAAAACAGTTTTGTTGTAAATTTCTCCTGCAAATAATTACATGAGAAATACAAAATATACATCAGGAGTAACACAGTTGTTCCGTTTTAACCAACTGTGTAAGCTATATAGAACTCTAATGATTTTTTTCTTCTCTTTCATTAGTTATTGGAGGAGAAATTTACAGCAAAACTGTTATTTTAAATTACATTTTTGTATGGCGACTCTGCTGACATCACTTTGCTGTATTATTTTTTTACAGTGTAGGTTAAGTTAAGTAAAGAAAGTCAAATACGATGACGATGATTAACGGACAACTTTCACATAAGATGATTTAAGACATCACAGTGTAAACTTTTCCATGCATATTTTTAATGATTGTACTTTAAATCTCAGAAGATTATCATGTTGTAATATAATACTGCATTTCGAACTTCATAGAAATTAGATTTAGATTCAGCAGGTCATTATTCATTGATAATGTACTTGTATTTGAAAAGTTATATCTATCAGCGTATACGTGACTTCTATATGCAATCCGAATTTCCTATATGTTTTTCCCTATATCCAGATATATTTCTTATTAAACATTATGTTTGGGAACAAAACAAAACAAAACAAATATGACTAGTCAATGATCACAAAATATGTTGTTTTTTCTTCATGTTCTTTTACATGGAATATGACTGGAAAAATGTATGTTTGTATACTTGTAGTTTTGTTCATGTCTTACAACGATATTTTTAAACAATGCATTGATGATATTGATTAAGATTCTCTTAATGAATATTTGTCCCCTGTGTACCCTGATAATAGCTACAAATTTGTCCAATCCTATTACATACCTGATGAATTCAATATTATGTTCGTAATGAATATTTCACAGAAAGATCTACAAAATAAATTTTCATGTATACACACCTATAATGTAGAAGTCTATGTTAACTTTGAAAAATGTCATTATTGTTGTCCTCCTTGGCATACATACCATCTGTTGATTGGTAATCACTGAAAACATGGCTTAGCTGAAAATTCTCCTAAATCTCTATGCAATCTTGAAAAATATGTATTTGTTAATAATGAAATCGTACTCCAAAAAGAGGCTGGTGGTGTTGGTATTTATGTGAGAGATGATTTAAATTTTAAACGACGCCTTGATTTAGATCGTAAATAACCTCCTATAGTTAAAGATAATTTTTATTCGAAATTGTAAATATCGACTCGGTAATTAACATTGCTGTGTAATTTTACAGAACCACGACCAATCACTCTGAAGATTTTAATGAATGTATGAATAATATATTTCAATATTGTAAATAATGGAAAAGAAAATATTTATCTTATTGGGTGATTTTAATATTAATCTTCTTGATGTGGGAAAAGTGCATCAGTTAATGAATTTTAGTAATACTCATTATCAATCAGATGTATCCTCTAGTGCCAATAATCCAACCACGTGTGACTGAACATCAGATCTAATAGATAACATTATTACTAAAATGTTCTTGCATAATTAGAATCAGGTGTCATTTTTAACGCGATGTAGTTGATCGATCTCCTATTTATATGTATCTTGTGAATAAATATTAAAACTTTGAATAGAATGTATAACTTGTGCAAAGAGAGATAAGATACAATATTCTGCAATTTTATACGATCCTTGGAATCTACTATACTTTTTAATTGGATGAAAATTGTGGTAATAATAGTTACAATAATATTCATTTTCTGAATTCTCCAGATGTATATAATGTAAGCTTCCACTTGAAAAGAATATTCCAAAATCAAAAAACGTGAAAAAATAAACCTGGTTTACAAAATGACATTCGCAAGTTGAGTAAAGAAGAAAAATAGAATTGTATAAAATTATATAGCCAAGAACTTGACTTCTTCTTCATAGAACAAAGCATGTGTAGTAAAAGTGTTCGTAATAACTACACAAATATGATGAAAAGCTAAGGAATATATACAAACAATTCAGAAAGTAAAGGTAACATGAAGAAGACTTGAACGTACATATAATCGTATGCTCTTGGTAAACAGCTTGTAAATCAGATATTTCGTCGATATATCAAGTTGACAATGATCGGCTTCATGATAAAGAAAAATTACGTGCACTTTTTACGAACATTTTACAACATTGGTTATGCACTTAAATCGCTCAGGTTCCTCCATGCCATCCAGTCAAATGAATTTTTAACAAATTATTTCTATTAACGAAAAACTGCTACTTCAAGCCCATAAGTAGTTAAAGAAATAATTGCAAATAGTTAATAAAATTGAAGTTCAACATCAAGTGACGGAGGATTATGATGGAATAGAAATCACAGGTTAATAAAAAAAGTTATTCATAGTCATTAGATAAACACACTAAGTGAATATAAAATATGTTCTTGTTACATGAGTCTTTTCCGGATAAATTAAAAATCAGCAAGAGTAATCCAATTTTTATAAAACGGACCAAGTGAAATAACTGTCTAACCTACGAGGCCCTATCTCAGTTTTAACCCTATCTTTCTCGAAGATATTTGAAAAATGTATATATTCCAGATTATTAGATTTATTTCAAGTGCAATATTATTAATGACAATAATATGGATTCCGAGCCAGGCATCCACTATAACAGTCTTTTGACTTTGTTAATAAAGTGGGCAGTGCATAAGATAGAGACAAAGAGACAAACAATTGGTTTATTTTCGACTTAAGTTAAAGCCTTTGAATTCCCTAGATTCATAACATCCTATTTGAAAAATTACGAACTTCGTTGGAATTAGAGGACGTCACATAGCCTTTAAAGTTATTTATCTAACCCGGAACAATTTGTATGTATTGTGATCTTTAAATCTCGAATGTAATTTTAAAAATGTGGAGTGCCCCAAGTGTAAGTAATTTTTGGTCCGCTTTATTTTTACTTTAGCATTAATGACATAACTAATGCTTTCAATAAATTAAAATGTATATTATTTGCAGATGACACTAGTGTTTCATGTTCCAATAGGATTTGCACAAACCTTCCAAACAAGAATTTAATCATAGAATCTGAATTATTGTCACAATGCTTTCTGCCAATAAATTGACCTGTTAACAAAAGAAAACAAAATTATATTCATTTACCGAATAGAAAAATTAATTTTGAGTTACTAACATAAAATAAATGGGGAACGAATTGGTATTCATCGGGTCAGTGCATATAACTTTCCTTGATACAAAATTGATGATAAATTAACATGGAATAATCACATTGGTCGTCATTATGTAATAAACTATCAAAAAATATTGGTGTAAGTTACAGCTTAAAACACTCTTCCAAAAAATCTTCCTTTAATGCTTTTTTTTACAATTCAATTATGCATGCCCCAAATTTAACGTATGGTATCATTTGTGGGGTAATGCCTAGCATAGTTCATTAGATAAAGTCATTAAACTTCAAAAACGTGCAATAGAATTATAAGCAACTCATCATATTATCTCATACTGCGACCTCTGTTTATTCATAAAATATTTAAATTTTCAAACTGTATAGATACCGGAGAAACTTTATATTTTATTATATTTATGTATAAATCGCCATACTCCCAACACCAATATGTTCTAATTTTTCACCTAAATTGTTAAATACACAACTACAGTTACTAAGAATGCCTATAATTTTCATTTGCCATCCGTGCGTACACAGTATTATTTAAGGACAATTTTTTACAAGGGACCAGTTCAATGGAACGCTTTACAAAATGACATTAAATTATCCCCCACATTAAGTTCATTTAAGTCGAAATTGAAATCATTTTTAATTAATTTAAATGTTAAGCAAAGCAATGATAACCCTTTTTCATTTGTATCAATAAACCAGTGGATTTGTTATGTTTTGTTTGATGATTTACTGTTTTGTTATGTTATTATTGTTTTGTCTTCTTTTTATTGAAACATATTGTTAATATAGTATTGTAATATTTATATGTTTTGGGGTCAGCCTCACATAAGGGCCCAATTCCTTTTTGGCTGCTGCCCACTCTTGCATAATTTATTTAATTGTATTCTATTGTATCTTATTTTTACCTTGTATTCTTATAATCTTATGTTCATGTTTTTCATGTTTTTTATGCTTGAGAGAAATAAATTGAATTGAATTGAATTGAATTGAATAGAATTGAATTGAATTGAATTGAACTAACAACATTATATTGATATCCTTTTTTTCCTATATCCAGATATCTTTCTTATCAAACATTATTTTTGGGAACAAAACAAACATGACTAGTCAATAATCACAAAATATGTTGTTGTTTTTTTTACAGGAAATATGACTAACAACATTATAAATGATGTCTTTTTTCCCTATATCCAGATATCTTTCTTATCAAACATTATGTTTGGGAACAAAACAAAACAAGAAAAATGACTAGTCAATGATCACAAAATATTTTGCTTTTTTTTACATGGAATATGACTAACAACATTATATTGTTAAAAACAAAAACAGTTTATGAAGCATAGCATGATGTAACAGTAAATAAAATTTCAATTTTCTCGATTATATTGAAATGTGGCCTTGAGTCTTTAAAGAAAAAAAAATGAAAATGATGAAAATTGGAAGTAAACACAAACACAAGAGTAAACACATACCAGACAAAAATATTTCTGCAGATGCGGAAGAAGATATTTTTTTCAAAATATTTAGAATAATTTGGGGTTCATAAGTTTATTTTTTATTAATGGCAATTTTCTAAATAGGTATTATTTTTATTCTTTTAATTCACTCGGTATAGACCCTTTACCCTGACTGGTATCGTCGAACAGCTTAGATTCAATTCTGGTTTTGACAAATTTTCAGATGATCATGGATTGATAGATATATGGAGGAAGAGGAATGGTTTAAAAAAGCAATTTACTTATAGACAGGTTAATCCCTATATGCAAAGTAGATTAGATTATTGGTTTATATCTGAAAAGTTAGAAGAGATGGTTTTAAAATGTAATATAATTCCCTCGGTAGCACCGGACCTTTCAGCAGTTCAGCTGCATTTTTATAATGTACCGTTCGATTTCAAATTTAAAGGATCTTACTGGAAATTCAATAATAGCTTATGCAACGATGAAGATTATAAAAAAAATATGAAAGAAGACATTTTAAGACTGAAAGAAGAATTCAAGAAAGAAATAATAGATAAAAGAGTTTTATGGGATTTTTTGAAAATGAAAATAGGTAATTTTACTCGGAAATATTCTAAAGAAAAGGCAAGGCAACAGAAAGAGAGAATTAATAATTTAGAAAAAGAGATATTGTCCTTAGAAAAAGACTTATTAGATAAGGTAGATCATGAAAAAATTGATTTGTTGGAGTGTAAACGAAATGATTTAAAAAGGTGTTATGATTATGTAAATGAAGGGGTTAAAATTCGATCTAGAGCATCATATTATGAAAATGGGGAAAGGGACACTAGATATTTTACACAGTTGATGCAGTACAACAAAAAAAAGACAGCAATTCGGAAAATGATGATAGGAGAAAAAGTAAGTTTTGATCAAAACGAAATAATACAAGAGATACATAGATTTTATAGCAAATTATATTCCCAACCTGTGTGTGACGATAATACATTAAATAATAGCGTCTTCTTTAAGGATTTGCCTAAACTAGATTCAGTTTCACGGGAATTGTGTGAGGGAAAAGTTACACAGGGAGAGTGTTGGGAAGCTTCAAAACAAAAGAAACTTAACAAAACATCAGGGAACGATGGGCTAAGTGTTGAGTTTTACTTATTATTCTGGCCGATATTAGGAGATGTAGTGGTGGAAGCGTTAAATGAAACTCTTTGTAGAGGGGAACTTTCATCTTCCCAAAAACAAGCGGTCATCATTTTGTTTTCTAAAGATGGGAAAGACCCTTTGTTAACTCAAAAATTATAGACTATATCAATTATTAAATGTTGACTAGCAAAATTTAGGCTAAGAGCACTTAGTCTATAAGATTAAAAAAGGTCTTAAAATAATATATATAAGATAGTGGGGTATATTAAAGCAGATATAAG